>JAAAKQ030503359.1:0-20273 GCA_010016005.3 Zanna intricata | reverse complement strand
GAAAGAAAAAACAAAAATAGAGTTAACGTTGCTTAGCGTCTTCCTTCACGGGAGTTTACCGCCTAAATAAATAAATATATATATATATATACAGTATATACATATATCTGTGTTAAATTTACTCTTTTAGCGTATTATTAAATGTTTAATATTTAGCATGTTTTAATTTTAATTATTATGCAGCACATTGTATGCTTCAAACATTCCTTAGGATATAATTTGCATATATATATATATATATATGTTGTAAGTATGAACCAAATAATAAGCTGAATTCACTGTATCTGTAAAACGATTAAAAATCATTTTCTATCAAGAAACGGTTTACAGTAGAAAATTATAAAATAACAGATAAGTTTAATTTCAGTTTCAGAATTCATAATTATTTATTCACTGCATATACGTAGTCTACGCTAATGACCGAAAAGTTTTCCGTATACTAACTTTTCTGTACCATGTATAGTAAGTTTAAAAGTTTCATTCCAAAACTGTTCTCGTTAATAAAAAGGTATCTTCTATTTTTAAAAATGTATTCAATCTATTGTTTCTAAGAGATATTAAGGAATATCCTTATAAAAAATTATTGTTATACAATTGTTATTAATTTGCATGTGTTCTGAAAATTATGTTATTTTATAAAAAAAAAAAAAAAAAATGAGAAATTTTTTTTGAAGGTCATATCATGTAAAATTCTTAAGTTTTGTGTTTTTATTGAGCTAGTAAAAAAAAATATTGTATTTTGATACCTCCAACAGAAGCAAAATACAACTTCTTATCTTAGACACCTAGTTTACCATATAAACCATATATGATGGGCGAGTCAAAGATTATCTACACTATTAGTTCTACAATTTATTTACATAAAAATAGGAGTTCAACAAGTACATCATTTTTCTACGCAGTTTTCTCCTTTCTCAATAAACCTTATCCAGCGTTCTACAAACTTGCATATTCCTTCAAGAAGAAGTTTTCGGTTGGTCGCGAAGCCACTAAAACGCTTCCACCGCTTCCTGCATGTCTATCTGTGGAAAATCAACGACCTTGCAAAGCATCCTTGAGTGACTAAACAGATGAAAGATGGAGGGAGCCAGATCTGGGGAGTAGGAATGGTGTTCCAATACTTTAAAATTCAACTCGTCAATGGTTTGAACATTGGTTGGAATGTTTGAATTCTGCAGCGTACTGCCTTGTTATCCATCTTGCACAGACTAACACTTTTTAGATGGAAGCTGAGCTATTCATGGATAATTTGACGAGCAGAACCATGACTGATGTTAAAAGTAGACGCTACCTCATCGTTGGTAACTCGTTTATTTGCCAGAACCATCTCTCGAACTTGATGAATCATCCGTAGCGAAGGTTGACGAATTTACTGCTCCCTTTTCGTGCATCACACTCGACCGGCCTCTTTTAAACTTTTCGAGTTACGAAAAAAGACTTTTACATGATAAAGCACTGTCCTCGTATTGTGATAAAAGTCTACGATGTTACCGCAGTAGTATCAAGTCTAAGCGCAGAAGGCAGTATGACAACCTTGAAGATGTGTTATGGCAAAAATGAAAATAAGTTTTGACTTGCCCTCGTGTGATATAGCAGTATGTTGAGTCAATATATTGCCTTTACAAAAAAAAATACATTCCAGTAAACATTGAAAAGCCAAAAATTTGGAAAAATATTTGAGTGCACAAATATTTAATAATATTAAATATCTAACTTATTTTGATAAAACTTTTATTATATTTATTATCTATTCTATTTAAAATTTTATTTTTATTATTTCAGAGGCTCCAGTTTAGATTCGGGCTTAATATTATTGAGGTATGAATTATTTATTAATTATGTCTAAATTTCTTTTTGTTCCCTACAGCAGTAGGGAATAAATTTTATTTGTATCCCAACCATTTCTATCATATCTTGCCTATTAGCTATAATTTTAGTTTTATTTTCTTCCCTGGAACATCATTTCTTCTTAATTTTGATCACGAAGACTAGTTGTTGATAGCCTCCTCGATCCGTAACAAAATACAAACCTAAAACTCATTTTCACAGGCAAGAAGAACAAAAAAAAGTGTTGACAAGATTATCTGAAAAAATAGAAAAAAAAAGTGTAAATTTATTAATTCCCGATAATTTTATAACATTTTCAGCGCTGATCCTTTGTAATTAAGCTACTCCGCGGTAATCTCACACTTTAAAATTTCCATAGCAACCAACAATCATTAGTAAAACGGTTTCTGATGATAATGCTCAACAACCTAACCCTGTTCCGGTTGTTTAAATTGTTGTAATGAAATCACTCAACACTTTAATCAAATATTCTCTTAATATTAAAAACTCTCTTTAGCCATCTGCATTCTCCAGTTGGGATATTCAAATTCAATTTTCTTTGCAAACCCTCTCTACCTGCCCTAGGACAAACCAGATTAGATAACAAAGACAAATTTCTTTTAGAGAACAAATACATAAATAAAGAAGTTTGTTTTCCGGGATTAAGGGTTTAGAAATTTCATTGATTATTACGTAAATTTAGAATGATTCATCTGAAGTAAACGAAAACAGAGATTTTTTTGTCATTTTTCAAAATATTTAGTCGTTAATTACATACTCATGGCTATTTCACAGTGCGGATCTTTTCACTCCAAATTATTAAAATTAAAATTAATTAATATAAATTTCAATTCAACTGTTAAAGAATTTAAATTTATAATCTTAAAAATACTGAATTTTTTCTAAAACTAAAACAAGGATGAAAATTTAGCTGACTTTTCTCGGATCTTTGAGGGGAGAAAATGGGTATTTCTGTAATTTATTACCTACCAAATATTAAACTTTTTTTTTTGTAATAAAAGATGTGTAATATTAATATAATTTTGTACGATAAATTTGGGAAAAATAATGAAAAAAAAAAATTCCATTAATATTTTTCACGTTAAGGGCAAGGTTGAGGTTAAGACTAAGGGTTTTAACATGAAAAAGAAAATATACTCAATTAGATGGTCTAGCCCGTTTAAAATCCTTTCAGTTACAAACAGCATTCCGTTTTTTCATATTATAAGCCTTTAACTTAAGCTTAACATACCCATAATATTTTCTATAATATATAAATAAAAATAATAATTAGAAGTAATGTAATGAAACTGAAGTAACTTTTAAATAAAACTGAAACAAGTATTGAATAAAAAATATTGCACACTTTATCTCGCGGCAAACCCGTTAAATACCACCTACTGCTGCGGGAAAATCTGTGGTTCTTCTTTGCCCTTTGCGAAGCAACACTATTTCAAATGTGGTGTATAATTACTTTCGTATTTCTTAGAAACTGTCCTTACATATCATCCACTGAAACGTTTTTCAATCAGCAACGGCATTATAACTTCTTCCTACTTCATGGCCACAAAAAGTGATTTTTTTTTTTTTTTTACCTCCGGAACCACCGTTTAGGTTATATCTTCAGAGGATGAAATAAACGAATTGTAGCATGTGTGAAAAATGCCATGCCTGATCGGGATTCGAACCTGGGATCTCCGACAAAAAGTGATACTTGTGTGTTTCTTTGTCTAGGAGAAAATAAATAAAACAACAATAGCAAAAGGTAGTTTATTATTTTGAAACTAAGTGTCGCTTATCGGACCGATTTCCCTCCTGCAGCAGCTTTTGGTCCACCTGTGATTTTAATCGGAAATATGGAAGTGCATTTCGTATTTGTTAATTCAATATCGGGTGTTATATAAAATTCCCTTTTCGCTGAAGGAATTTAACGCTTTTGCTTTTGATACAGTTTCATGAAACAACGTCACGTCAACTATGCAATAACTTGACATACACTAACACCTGACCGCCATGCTGTTGATGAACATCGCCTTAAATACTGTACTAAAGTGATGAAAGGTGGTAAGTGAATCATCATTCACTTATCTGAAAGTTCTGTCTCCATTTTATTCAAAAGCAATGACGTCATATAGTATAATTAGCAGATACTCGGCGAATTACATCATAAGAATTTTTGTGACAAATTTCACCGTAATCTTACCACAAAATACTACATTAATGGTGATAAAAAAACACTTGAAAATTAAAAGTTTATGAATAAAAGAAAATAAAAGGAATGTAGAAAATACACATTAAAGTTTAGTGTGGTCAAAAAACAGTAAATAGTAATTCAATTAGAAAATAATAATTACAAAAAATAAATTCTATTAATTTCTTTCTCTTTTATGTAAGTGTTTATAATCTTTGCTAGGACAAGAGACGAAACTAGCAGTTTATTTTATGCTATAACAAGCTGATTATAATATGTATTTTATTTATTTATACTTCCTTGAACGAAGTAAAACAAGTATTGGGATCGCAGAAAACGGTTATCAGATTTTAAAGAAAATATCATTTTGATTAATTTCGGCGTGACGTCTGTACATACTACGTATGTATTTATGTGCGTATTTACTAAGTATCTCGCATAACTCAAAAACGATTAGGATGTTGAAATTTTGGTTTTAGGACTGTTGTAACATTTAGTTATGCCCCTCCCCTTTTGATTGCATTCCACTTGACGAAAGATGTCCAAAAAAACCCAAAATCAGAAACAGTCGGATTTTGGATTTTTTCTTAGCTGCAGTAATAAACTCTCATTGAGAGCTTTTTAACGAAATATCATAAGTGGTACTTATTTCATTGGTTCCAGAGTTATAGCCAAATAAAATTTTAATTAATGAAATATTAAGATTTTAGTGGGAGAAGACACATCGGTTTGAATTCGACTTCATTTCCTTTTGTTTTTTAAACTTTTTTTTTAAATTTAAGCATATTAATTTATTAATAATGAATAACTTGTAATTTTAAAAAGGTTTTACAATAAATTCAATAATAACAATAAAGAAACAAAAAAAATCAGACACTATATTAATATTAAATGAAACAAAGTAATGAAATAAAATTTATGTACTTCTAAAAATGTGTATATGTAATTTAACAGGCGTATAAGGAAGTCATGTGGTGCCCACATCAGATTTTTATTATTTTGATTTTATTGGTGTTATTTTTAAAAAAAACCTTAATTCTCTATTCACACATATTGTTATACAATTTATAGATTACATTTATTTTGATTTTCGTTCGATTTTTTTTTTAAATTTGGAAAATAATAACTTCTTTGTTAATTGTATGCTATGTCTACAGGGCTAGTCTAGTAATTAACTCATCGTCGCAAATCAGTTGTTTAACAGTTAATTTTTGAAATCGAAGGTTAAATCCCAGTAAAAATAAGTTGCTTTTATACGGATTTGAATACTATATAGTGGATATCGATGTACTTTACCGGTTGAAATTCAATTAACCACACGTTTCAGGAATGGTCAGCCCGAATCTCTACAATACTACACCTTATTTATATGTTTATCATCCTAATTTCATTTTATTTCAGGGACTGCTTATTTTTTTTTCTTTAGTTGAACCGATTGAAACGTACACATTAGGAGAATAAAATAAAAGAAAATGAAAAAAAAAATTGTTCAGTCAAGAGAAAAAATCTTACATTAATAAAATACTGCTCCAATACTCGGTGATGGGATTTTTAAAAGCGATGGATGTTCTTAATGATATTCTTGTAGAGCTTCATACATATCGTTGGCTGTGAAATATATTACCAGATTAATCTAAAACGAGACCTACGATATGCCTGTCGTTGACAACGAAATAAGGTACTCCATACCTCTTCATACCATACTACGTCTTGATTAAATATAGCCATATTTAAAGTTATATTCTCTTAAACAGGAAGATATACAGTTGCAGGTGGGTGAAATCAGTAATATACCAATGTAGTATGAACATATGACCTCTCTCTTGTTCATCTTGTTTCCCTTAATTAATCTTTCCGAGAAGGAATTCTTACAATTTCATACTGCAACATACTTCAGTTAATTACAATACTTATCACTTAAGACGTGTACTGTAGCTCTCACTTTATTGTTAGTAGTGGGAAAGTAGTGTTCATTAGTTCCATATAATAACAAGAGTTACTTTGAATATTGCCTGGGGCATCCTTAAGAATACATAGAGTTGGTTATTTTACATGTGGTTACTATGAGTAGATAAGTTCCTTTTACCTACATGATTTTAAAAATAAATCATGCTACATCGTTGTTACAATAAACTTTTTAAGTTATTTGGTCGGGGGTTACAGCATAATTTTATGTAATGAATAAATTACAACTAATTAGTTATACTAAAAGCAGATTAATAAAAATCTATAATTACACATCTGGGGTGTGTACATATAAAATGTGAATTTGTAAGTATGTATGCGTGTGTTTCGGATTGCACATATATATGTGGTTCTGGATAATAAAAACAAAAACTATTGGCAATAGATAAATTTTATTTAATTGGAACAATAGGGAAAGTCTGGTTACTACATAAATAAATCAATTATCGTTTATTTATTTTTTTAAGAACTGCTAAAAACAGAGCTGTAATTTTTTTCCTTTTTTAATTAAAATTAAGCTCTTCTATAAAACTTTTTAAAAAATTAAAAAAGTTTCTGAAACAAACGTTTCAAAATAAAAGTTGTTCTTTTATAAACTTATTATAATTCATGAAAATTAATTTTCTCCCCGAAATGAAACAATAAATATGTTTAATATATTTTAAATTTTATCCCTTTTTATTTAATTGATGCTCACAAAGTTTAAAAGGATAAATTTGAAAAAAAAATTTAAAAAAACTTAATTTTAATTATGAAAATTGATTATAAATATGAAAAAAGTATTAATATAGTAACTAATTTATAAAATAACTGTTTCATTAATTGGATATTAGATACAATAACTATATATTTATTTATTTATATAATAACAACTGGCTTACGCTCACTTACAGTTAGTTATCAATGGATGATAATGAAGCTTGTGAAGTATGCAAAATAATGCAATGCCTAACCGGGATTTAAACCTCCCCATGAAATAGCGAGATGTTACCACTTCGAAGATCCGGGAGTATATTATTATTTATATATTTATACGTCAACAGAATTACTTCCATTTACAGTTATCGATGGATGATAAATGAAATGATATTTTCTGCGAAAAGTGCATTACCTAACCGGGGGTTTCCAGATGAAAGGCCACGTCGGCCTCCGTGGCCGAGTGGTAGCGTCTCGGCCTTTCATCCGGAGGTCCCGGGTTCGAATCCCGGTCAGGCATGACATTTTTCACACACGCTACAATTCATTCATTTCATATCCCTCTGAAGATATAATTAATTGTGGTTCCGGAGGTTAAACGTTAAAAAAAAAAATAAATAAGATGAAGGGCCATGATGCTATCACTCTGTCACGGAAATTGTCATATTATAATTAAGTAACACTACTCTTATATAATATATTATAATAATTTTATTATATAATAATGAATTAATAAAAATTTATTTATTTGTAAAATAACAAGAAAAATGCAAAACCGACAATTAAAAAAGAAAGTAGGATAAGATTTAAAGAAAATTAAATTATTCTTGTTATTAATAGATATATTTTCTGCCATTACACAAGAAAGAAAAATATTTATTTCAATTTATCGGGATAAACCTTGAGAATCTTTTTATGTTTTTATTTATTTTGTTTTCATTTTTCTATAGAAGTACAAAAATAATTATAATGAAATTGTACGGTGTAGTTTTACATTAAATATTGGTAGATAATATAAAAAGATTACTGGTATACCCGACCAAAAATAGATATACATTTATTACTAAAGAAGACAGGAAATAAACTGACAATTATATTTTTAAATTTGATCAAATAAATGAAAATTTCTCATGAATATTAATATTTCTTAAATTATGTTTACATAAGATAATATATGTTTTCTACAGCATATTCCTTTAAATGCAGTTTGTTATTTCTTAATTCAGTCACTGAGCTTATTAATATAGACTGTTTCACGAACAATGAGAAAAGATTTCAGAAAAATGTTTTAATGGTAAAAAATATAGAAAAATTAATATCAATACGTACATGTCTGGAAACGATTTGTTTTCGACCTTATTAAAATTCTTAGGATAACATTAATCATATTAAAATATATTATATTATTATCTTATAATGTAACATAATATTGATATTATAATTATAATTTTTTTTTTCGGGTAAAAAAAAATTAAAATTGCTATACTTTCAGGAAATTCAAAGTAAATTATTGTAATAACCAAATATTAGAATAAAAAAATATTCATTTTTGTGTTTGATAAAAATTTACTTATTTCTGATTGAATAAATAAAACATTAACATTTTTTAAATATTTAATTTTGATAAAAATTTATGTAGGTAAAGCCATCTAAAAAATAAGTAAAAATTTAAGAAATAAACATTTGTATTAAAACAAAATAGATTAAAACACGGAAGAAAAATGTTATAATTTCATAATTAAAAAAAAAAAAATCTTTTAAATATTGGAAAAAAATTTAAAAACAAAATATCATCTACAAAATTTATCGTTATTCAGCTTTTAGCCAGTTTATTAAATAAAAGATTTTTCTCAAATAATTACAATTTTTTAAATTTAATTTTGTTAAATAATACATTATTATTTGCATATTAATATTCAATTATGTTAATTTCCTCTCTTTTTTTTCTGTTTAGGCTCCCGACCAACGTAAGATATTAGTTCAGAGAATGAATAAGGATATGTGTGAATTTTGAATGAAGTATAGAAGTTAACTTTTTTTGTAGAATGAAGTGTAGGAAGTGTAGTTTCTAGTTACGAATTAATACACTTTTTTTCTCTCTTTTTTTTGTTGTTTAACCTCCGGAATCATAAGTAAGTATTGCATCAGAGGATGAAGATGAATGAATTGTAGCGTGTGTGAAAAATGCCATGCCTGACCAGGATTCGAAGCCGGGACCTCCGGATGAAAGACTGAGACGCTACCACTCGGCCAGGGAGGCCGTCGGAATTAATACTCATATAAAATAATTACATCACAATATCTTTTCGGAGTCTATATTTTAGGTTTATAAATTTACAATTTTTTTCAAATAGAATTCGATAGGTAGAAAGTAAAAAAATTTCAGTTTAATTTAGAAAATTACTACCTCTAATTAAAATTGGACTTAAGACTTGTTTTTTATTCTCCTTCCTCCTTTAGGACAAATAAATCATTGAAAATAAGCAATATTTTTTTTCCGTCACTATTACATTTATAATAGTAATACAGTTTTCCCTACATAATTTTAATTTATTTGGTTTCATGATGCACCTTTTTTTTTATGTTATATGAGAAACAAAAAAAAAATACAAGACAATCATTACAACTGGCTTTCGTGAGTTGCGAACTTTCATTCGAAGGGTTCTGTAGTCAAATCACAATCCGATTTAGAATTTTTTTATATGCGACAAAACTAATTTTTATCATTAGTAAAAATATTAGGGTAGCTGTAACCGAGATAAGACTTATTTGCCGGAAAAAAGTAAATAAATACCTTATTATAATTACCATAAATAAATAATGCATAAATAATTTAGACAAATAAATAATACGTAAATAGATGAATAAGTAAATAAATAAAATAATCGCTTATTTATCACAAATACGATGAAATAAATACATATTTTTAAAGAACAAAAAATACCACTTATGACTCATCTTAATACACACTTCAAATTAACAAATCTTATATTAAGTGAGATCATCTCATACGCTTTATTATTCATATTTTTTAACCTATACATATTTTACCTATACCTATACATATTACCTTTATCTATACATATTTTTAAACATATACATATTTCTCAACCTCATTTTTTAGGATGGGAATTGTTATAACGTAATAACATAAAACCCAATATTATACTGATATTCAAAGTAATTTCAACGAAACTTAAAAATATCGAAAATTTGTTTAACGTGATCTAACAGTGTCCTAAAAACTCTTTTAATTTCATTTTTACTTCCTTGTACGAAGTAAAGGAATTATTGTGATTACGAAAAATTTCAGTTTTCAGATTTTAACGGAAATATCCATTTTAACCATTCCTGAAACCATTTTGACTAGTTTCGGCGTGACGTCTGTACTTATGTATCTCGCTTAACTCAAAAACAATTAACCGTAGGAATTTGAAATTTTTGATTTTGGACTGCTATATATCTAGTTGTTCACCTCCCCTTTTGATTACAATCGACCGATCGGACCAAAAGTGTCCAAAAAAGGCGACGTGAATATTTTATTTTCTTACATTTTTTTTTTATTATTTGATTTGTTTTTATTCTTTATTTATTTCCAAATAATTAAATAATAAGCTCTT
Organism: Zanna intricata; assembly: GCA_010016005.3. Taxonomy (NCBI): domain Eukaryota; kingdom Metazoa; phylum Arthropoda; class Insecta; order Hemiptera; family Fulgoridae; genus Zanna; species Zanna intricata. The sequence goes on along the minus strand of JAAAKQ030503359.1, from coordinate 9,974 downwards.
GTCGATAACTTTTCAACGATTTATTATAAGTGGTACTTATTTTTATTGTTTCCAGAGTTATAACCAAATAAAATTTTAATTAATGAAATATTTTGATCTTACAAGGGTATATATCAGTTCAAATCAGATTTAATCTCCTTTTTATTTTTTAACTTATTTTTTTAAAATTTAAATACATTTATTTATTAATAATTATTAACATGTAGCATGTAGCATGTAACATGTATTGTAAAAACTTTTACAATAAATAATAATTCAGTAAAAAAATAAAAATATGAAAAATATCAGAAGTTATTTATGAAACAAAATTTTATTTACTTCTCATTTTTAAAAAATGTGTGTATATAATTTAGTAGGCGTAAAAAGTTAAGTGGTGTACACATCAGATTTTTTTTTATATAAATGAACCTGAAGGTAAAATATAAGTAGTTAACCTACACCCACATTTAGCATACCCTAAAAATTAACATACACGATAGTTATTACTCATTTTCCTTAATTTCTCTTTATTCCCTTTCTTGCTTTGATTTTTGTATTTATTTTATTTATCTAGATTATGATTTCTTGCCTTTTACCTTTTTTATGAATGAAACTTATTATATAGGTAGCAGGTATATACAGGTAGACTTAAATTTAAAAAAGACTTAAATATTAAAAAAATTAAATAAGAAAAAGTCTAAAATTTATAAAAACCACCCCGGAAAAAAGTAATACTTCTTGAACCAATATTAAACTAAGGGTTGTAAGCCAATATTTACAATTGTTAGTATTAATTTATCCCTAAATTCATTCTTTAAAATAATCAAAATTTAAGAAATAAGAAAGTATGTAGTGCATTTTAGTGCAGTTTAGTGCATTTTTTTATGGTTTATGTTTTTGTAAGTACATTTTATTTTATTATTTTTTTATATATTGCAGTATATTAAAAAAATGATTTCAACTGATTTTTTTTTCTAAAAATTGGGATGATCCCAATTCAATCGTGTGGATTTTTTCATTGTATGCATGTTTAAATATTACAATAATAATAATTTAGTATTATCAATTTTGATGATATTTTTTTTTTCTTTTAGAGTAAAATTTCTCCGATAAGTTTCTTATTATATTTATGTTGAAATTCTTTTTAAAAATAGATTTTAATAAGTTTTTTTTATTTATTTATAACCATCACTCTTTAGTATTTTCAAGGAATTCAAAGTATTTTTCATGGCATTTCAAAGTATTTTCAAGGAAATATAAAAAATTATGGTTTAAAAATTTGTTTAACATAACCTAAAAGTGTATTTTAGTTTCATTCTTTTTTTTATGAATAAAAATTTAAAGAATAAAAATAAATAGTTAACATATTCTCACCAATACCGAAAATGTTATTTCACAATCGATGTTAGTCAATTTACTATTTAGTTTAGTTGTTCTGATATTTAAGGTATTTTTGAGACAAAACTTCTTTCAATAAAATGTAAGGGGTATTTGTGGCCGAATACAAAAAAATTACACCACAACTTGGTCTCCAAGCTTTAGCTCATACTAGATAATGATTTATTTCATCTAAAAATTAAAATTAAATCTTTTTTCGCGTTTAGAAATTTTAATAACATGCAAAATATTATTATGTGCACTCATAAACACAATTGAAAAATTATATTGTGGTTTGGGGCTTACTCAAAAAATAAGAACTAGTTTTTAAAATTCAAAAGTGGTCCCGGGTTCGAATCCTATTCAGGTATTGCATTTTTTACACACACTACAATTCATTCATCTCATCGTCTGAAGATATACCTTAATGATGGTTCCAGAGGTTAAAAAAAAAAAAATTCAAAAGTAGGATTTAATCGTCTGACAATATGAATTACAAATTAGTAAATTAAAAGTATTAACTTAAGCCTTTATATTCATAAATCTGCATTCTTTGCTAAAAAGAATAGTTATTTATTCTCAAAATAACAGTATTTATTTCTGCCAAACTGTTTACTATCTAAAGAACTGTACTTGCTAAATCAACTCAATACTTCAGTTTATTAGAGAGGACCTTATTATGTTTCTGTATTATTTATAAATAATTGATCTATTTAAAATAAAATTTAAAAACTTTTTTAAGAAAATATAATATAACCCTATCGATGAGTTTTAAATAATACTAGTTAAAAATATTAACCAATAATATTGGTTTTTAAATAATATTAGTTAAAACATTAAAAGAAAATTTAAACCTGAATTTTCTGCAACTCTCTTTTATGTGTACATAATTACGTACACATAATTTTTATGTACGTAACAATTTTTGTATTTGTGATTTTTTTTTTAGTTATTGTATATAGATAATATTTTTCAGATTTGTACTTTATTATTACTGGTGATGTTGCGCTGCACAAAACAAATAAAAGTGTGAATGACTAGAGCAAGGTTTGATTTCAAAAAGAAAAAAGATTGCTGTACGTTCAAATGGCAAGAAACTTAGAAATGAACTGTAATAAATTAACTGTAATGTCTGGAATGTTACGATATACGGTGCGGAACAGGGACCTTAAGAAAAGAAGATGAAAAACGAATAGAGAAAATAGAGATGTGGATATCGAGAAAGATAAAGGGTGTTTGTTGGGAAGATAGTAAGAAAACAGCAGCTGTAAAAAAGACTGGGGAAGATAAGCAAAATCTGAGGAAATTAAAGAATAGAAAGATGAATTTGATTGGACATGTGTGTGGATTTGATTGTGTGCAAGAAAAAGAAGAGAATGCTTGATGGATATAGTGACTGAAGGGATGGTTGTGGAAAGAAAAGGAAGATGAAGTAAAGATATCAGTTAATAGACAATATAAAGATAGGAAATAAGTACGAAACAATGAAAAAGACTCCACAGAGTCACGAGAAGTGGAGAGAGGCAATGAAACAATCTGCCTTGGGGCAGAACTACCGTTGATCAAGATAACTTTAATATTATTTCACGTATTTATACTTTAAGTTATAAATACTTATTACTAATTCTAACCACTTCTAATTTTTTCTTTTTATTATCCTTTTAAACCGTGTATTTTGTATGCTGTTCTAATCAAGATTTCATCACGAATTCCAGTGATTCATCTAGATAAAGGTTGGGACTGTTCCTCTGTTTTCTCATAAAGTAACTCCACCCGTGAGTAGTAACGACAAATTCCTGCAGTAATCTATATAATCTATGATTAAGTTTCTCATAAACTATATAATGTGCCAATCAGAGGAAAATTTATATTTAATATCTTGGTCAATCGAATACCACTATCCTCTTTGGAAGCATACAAAATCGATTATTGAAAAGTCAGCAGTTACTGATTAAATAAAGGAAAGAACTGCAAACAAAAATAATCTGCTTAACTATTACTTCATTTATATATATTATGTATTATAATAATATATGATATAATATTTTATAAAGTTTATTTTATGAAGATTAAACATTTAAAAAATAGTATAAATAAATTATGGATTAAAGAATGTAAAATTATATATCACTCATGAATTAAATGGAAAAACTTAAAAAAAGATCCTTGATTTATTCTAACTCAGAACATTTACCGGCCTCTGTGGCGGGAGTGGTAATTTCATCCGGCCTCGGATGAGCCGCATGAAAGGTTTCGACCTTTCATCCGGAGGTCCCGGGTTCGAATCCCGGTCAGGCATGGCATTTTTTACACACGCTACAGTTCATTCACCTCATCCTCTGAAGATATACCTCAACGATGGTTCCGGAGGTTAATAATAATAAAAAAATCTCAGAACTTTTAAAATTATTAGAATCTGTACCCACTTATTTCATAAAGTGAAATAGGCTTACTGAATATTTATTCATTTTCTTAAGAGTATTTAATAAAATAAAATACCGTAAAAAATGAATCATCATTTTTATAAAGATTAGTATATATTTTTCATTGTTAAGAATGAAGCAAATAATTAAGGGGGAAAATATTTGATCGATCTCTTGTTTCATCCTACTTGTTTTTTTCTGTTTCGCCTCCGTACCACCGTAAGATATTTACTTCAGAAGATGAATTAAGAGTTTTATGTATGAATCTAAATGAAGTGTAATCTTGTACAGTCTCATGTCGACCATTGCTGCGATGTATGATTAATTGAAACCAACCACCAAAGAACACCAATAAACACTATCTAGTATTCAAATAAAAGTAAATGCCTCTAATAGGATTTGAGCCTTAGAACAAATGACAGTGATCTGATTTCATATTATGAAAAGATTAGACTTTATTTTAAAAATTTGTATTTTATTTATAAAAATATTTCATTAATTTAAAGCCAGGCAAAGGGTTTAACTATATATAAAAAATATGTAAAAATAATAATAATAATTAATAATATAATTAATATTAATAATTTCGTAATTTTTAAAAATGGTGAAAATAAGAGAGATAATGTATAAAAAAAAATCTAGAGAATCTATTTTTTTTCCATATTGTATCAAAGAGACTGCAATCTGTTAACATTTATTCATAGCGTACACAGAATATATTAAGTAAAATGTATATATATAGAATATATAATTTACTTATCAATTGTATCAGATAAAATGAATTAAAATAGAATTTTATTCATTGAACTATACATTAAAATTTATTCTAATAAATTTGTATTATTATTATTTTTTCATTAATTTTGATAAATTTTCAGTTATTCAATTTACATGAAAAAATAAGTTTATTCACCTATGGTGACGTAAATAAACAGTTAAACTTAACAAAAATATATAAAATTACTAGCGAAAGGCTGATAAAGAAGAAAAAAACAAATAAACTGATATCATAATACCATTTTTATTAAATTTGATACTGTATCAATTCAGAATAGAATTCTATAAATGTTCGGAAAATGCTTTCATAAAGGAAACAAAAATTTATTGATATAGAGCGTCGCAAAATGAGTTTCACTTAAAAAGGATCTTTTAAAATATGGAAGAGAGAAAGTGAATGACGTAAACAGTTGAAAAAAATATATATTTACCAGAAATAAAGAAAATCTTTGTAACTTTTAGGAAGAAAAAATAACTTTGAAATGTTATTATTGCTGTCTACTACTACTTAGTACTATTACTTTGTACTAACAAGTGTATAAGTGTAATATACATACACACACACACATATATATATATATATATAAAGATTTGTATGTGTGTTCTGTGTGTGTGTGAGTCATTTTCATTTCAAAATTTTATTCAGTGGAGTTTCCAATGTAGAAGGAAACTTCTGCCAGATGAACGAGTTCCTCGATAAAATGTTAGAATAGGCCACCCCCAACCAGCTATTTGTATCGTATATTCTGGTAAAAAACGAATATATATAGAAAAAAGATCAAGTCGTATATATGTATCTATCAATGTAGACTACATAAGGGATTTTATAGACGAAGATGAATAAATAAAAAACGTACGCTATTATATGTAGCAGTATTTGAAGGGTTGCAAATGTATCTCGTGGGTGTTGTTTAACAAGCCTTGACCTACTGCCCAACTTATCATTATTATTATTATTATTTTATTATTATAGTGTTTGAATTCAACCGACAATCATTTGTATCTAGGACTCCTTGTTTTCTTCTTCTTTTTTTTTTTTTAATATAATTTCTTTCATTGTACATATATGTCCTGCTTAAATGTTTATTTTAAATCGATTTATAATTATTGAAAATATTTTTTGATGTAATTATTACATGAAGAAATAATTTAAATGTAATATTTTTTATTCATATTAAGATGATTCTCTACTTAACATAATTTATAAAGAAATATTTTCACAAAAAAAAATTATTACTATTATAAAATTAATGTATAATATGTGATACTTAAAACAACATTGAAGAATAAGGATATATAAAAAGTACCACTCAGAAACAATTTTCTTGAAGTACAATTCAATTTATAATAGGTTTTTATTAATAATAGGTTCTAGAGAATGGTGAATTTATTTTTTGATAAAATTAGATTTGCTGTATAACATAGTATGATATTTAGCTATAGAAATGATAATAATTAAAAAATGACTGATTACTAGAATACCATTGATAAAAAACACCCAATTTGGTAAAAGTAATAGAAAATGATATGTAATTACTCGTAGATAAAAATACAGTAACAAGGCATTTTTTTGTTTTTTTTTTTTTTACTCTTTTATTTTTATCTTTTTTACTTAAGATATTTTACTGTAATTATAATGTGAGTATTTTTGCTTTAAAGTTATTGATAAAAATGTCGGATTTGAATACTAGATCGTGGATACCAGTGTTCTTTGGTGGTTAGGTTTTAACTAACCACAGATCCCAGGAACGGTTGACCTGAGACTGCACAAGAGTACACTTCATTCACATTCATACATATCATCCTCATTCATCCTCTGAAGTAATACCTTACGGTGGTTCCGGAGGCTAAATAGAAAATTGATAAAGATGTAATCCGATTACTACACACGAGGTTATTTAGAATTATATTAATGAAATGGTGTTAAAAGGGAGATTAAGTTTGGCTAATTATCCGGCTTTGGAGTCAACTGATTGTTAAAAGTTGCACAATTAAAGATGAAATTTTATTTAATTTAATATTATTATTTAAAAAATACATAAACAGCTGAAAAAAGGTGTGTGTGTGTGTGTGTGTGTGTGTGCCAAGCGATAAATGATTTGTCTAATTGATAAAGATAAAATAACTTTTAAAAAATTATCATTTAAATGAAATTAAATTACCAGAATTAAACATTCATAAACAACTGGAAATAATGAAAGTAAAGATACAAATTTTTTATAATAAAATAAAAATGCAGGAAAACTCTTTAATACTGTTTTGTGGAAAATTCCCTTTAATACATCCCCCTCCAAATAAAAGAAAATAAAACACCAACAACTGCAGAAGAATTTCAGTGTAGTCAATCCCATGTAAATTTTTGTACAAAATATTATAAAATACAACCGACAACAGAAAATGAATCGGAGGACGTAAAGATGGATTTAAACTTTGAAAAAGTTGTGCAGAGCAAATCTTTAATCTAAAACAAATTTTATTATACCAAAAAATTAAAAATCCAAAATTAGTTACAATTTTTATAAATTTTAGAAAGGCTACAACTCCATCCGCAGGGAATCTGTGCTTAAAATCCTTGAAGAATTTAAACTAGATCCCAAGACAGTAAAGAAACACTAACAAACACTAAATCAGAAGTGAAATTCTTAGGAGAACTTTCAGTACCATTCGAAATTTAAAATGGATTAAGGAAAGAGATTGATTGTCTCCGATCCTCTTTAATTGTGTCCTTGAAAAGTTTAGAAGAGAAGGGGAGAAAGAACTTAAAATCTTACGAAAACATAAAAATGGGCACTAAAACTAGATTCATAAATACAATCATTTCGGCTTTCGCAGACGATATTGGAATTTTCGCAAGAGATATAAACGAGGCTAAAATAAAAATTTTAAAAATAAGTGCAAAGCAAAATTGATCTTAACTATATTAATTAACTATGCAAGCAAAATTAATCTTCATGTTTCTTATGAAAAAACTGACTGGTCTTTCAGAGACAAAGAGAACAGAACTCAAATCTTCTCAATTCTAAAATTTATCACAACAAAGGAGTAACTAGAATTCAAAATGTTAAATATTTGGGAGAAATCATAACACCGAATATAACTGAAAAAATGGGATGAAAATAGAGTACAAAAAATGGAAATTGCCTATTATCTCACGAACACCATTTACAATAAAAAAAACCCTGATATATAACTCCAAATTGTGAGACATTATCAAACTGTAGTCCTATCACAAGCATTGTATGGGACAGAACAAGAAATAGCTTAAGTAGGAAAAAAAATTTTAAGAAAAATTTCTGGTCCAAAATATGAAGATGGAATTTAAATTTAAAAAGTGAAAAAGATATTTTCAAACAAACAGAAAAATTGGTGATTTAATTTGGAAAAGAAGATTACAGTTTTATGGAAATTTTTTCGGAATGAACAACCAAGAGAATGACAAAACAAATATTTAATATCTACATAGACAGACCCAAAAAAACCAACTGATTTAAAGATAGAAACAGATATAAAAAAATTACATTTCTAGTGATGTGTGTAAAGGCATTCGAGATGATTCGAAAATCTAAGTTTCCAGAGAGAAAAAAAAAGAAAGGTACATACTTGAATAGATGGACGGAAGAAAGGCGACAACAGAACAAAAGAATGAAAACCTTTTGGGAAATAAAAAAAGAAATTAAAATTAAGTAAAGCTGATCCATAGTGGTCGAAGTGAAAAGAATAATAATACAGAGTATTAAAGAAAAAATATTTCTTTTAAAGCAACAAAGCCACTTACATAAAATTAAAAACACTTTTTTTAATAGTTATAAAACGTCGCTTTTTGACATTAAATATGAATTATTTTTCTTTTAATGAATATAGATTAAAGAAATCTGTGTATATACAAAAAAATCATAAAATTTTCTTTTATTTGAAGGTTTAGATTGTAAGACTGAATATTCTCAGCAGGAAATTTCATAAAATCCACTTTTCCTTAAATAAAAATTTATCCCACATTCAATATTGACAAAATAAATAAAATATATAACCCAATAATATCAGTAGAATCTAACCGTTTCACAATTTATGAACCAATATGAGCGAAGAATAAAAATAGACGAAATAATATTTGATTTTCAGTCGTAAATTATATTGAAACAAAGGATAAAATTGTGTACAATATAAAGTTAAATAAATTTAAAATAAAAAATAAAATAAAACAAAACCCGATCAGATATTCCAATTATAGTTATCATGATATACTGTTGAATCACGGTTTAATTCCAGTAAAATGGTGGACAGTCAAATTTAGTTAGATTCTACTTATCTTAATAATTAAGATTAATTTCATAGAATTTTCTTGATCCAAGAGTATTTATTAAAAGAGAATAATAATCTATCGATTTCCTGTATTGCTACCAAATTTTTCCGACTAAGTTTATCATTAGTCTTTATAAAATAAAACTTCAAAGCGTTGAAGTATATCTTTTAAATAAACAACAATATGTAATTCAGATTTTAAAAAATGAACTGTGTACAATACAAAACAGTCATTTTTTAAGCAATATTAGCTTTACAGTTAATAATGCGAGCAGATCCAGGTAGTTGAGATCATCTGCGTAATAACCCTTTAGTGAAATATTTTTGTAGTTGCAGAAACTATTCTTTTTTCAAAAATAGTAAGAATGATTTTAAAAAAGCTGCAATTTTATTTCGTTTTTGCTATTTAACATTTTTTTCCTTTTTGATAATGATTACAATGAGTAAATACAGTAATTAGGCTACATACCTTCTTATGAAATGTGTAATATTATCAGTAGCTAATCTAGCAAATGTTCCAATATTAGTTGAATTAAAATTATCAGTACAATAAACCAAAATAAATACAATTGGTATAAATAAAATTTGAATTATTAGAAATATTATTCAGCAGGATAGGTTAGAAAGTATCGTTACGCTGAAATGTAGACAACAGCACACAACTGAAAAACAGAGGGAAAGATATGTATATGAAAACATTGAATTGCTGATAATTAGTTATCTTGTAAATATTTCGGAAGTTTCCAGGTATCCCACGCAGCCTTTTGGATTGGAAGCTTGTATTGTATTGGATTTTGGCATGTAGGCAGCTACATCCTTTGTTCGTGACATGTGAATGAGGTATAGTCTTATACAGATTCAAATCAACCATATATGAGATTTATGGTTACTTGAAACCCAACTACCGAAGTACGGTGTTCACAATCTAGTATTCTGTTTACGTTTTGGCTAAACTACTAGCCATATGGAGGATTATTGATAAGTTAATAAAATAATAATAACAACACTCTGGTAAGAATGAAAAACTGTATAATGAATTTAGTTTACAATAACAGTAATATTTGTATTGTCTAAATAATAATAATGAAATTTAACATGAATAAAATTACAATAAACCAT
>JAAAKQ030503358.1:0-40315 GCA_010016005.3 Zanna intricata | reverse complement strand
AATTCATTCATCTCATCCTCTGAAGATATAACCTAACGGTGGTTCCGGAGGTAAAAAAAAAAAAAAAAAAAAAAAATGAAATATCCTTAAACTGCTCTCACACAAACCGCATTTCTGCAGTATCTATTCGTCGATTCTGCTTTCTGTTTTTAACCCGCGTTTCACTGCAGTATAAAAATGCAGGTTCAGCCGTCATCTTTAAACAATTTTAAGCGAAGTCTCGACCCCTTACCTCATAGAATGTTCTTAATTGTTCCGCAAAATTATCGATTTCAAATATTATTAAATAATATTAATATATTATCAAACAGCATTCAATCAATTTTCTCAAACGAGTCGTTAACTCCCGCGTAAAATATTTTAATGTAATCGGGGGTAATTATGAGAACCGATGACAAATTTAAAAATATTAAAATGCTTATTAGAGATGCTTTTGTATTACGCGCAATACTCCGGCCTATAAGAAAGGACGTTATTACGTAATTAAAATTTTAAAAAAATTATCTAACCGTTTAAAATATCTTCAGACCGATTCACTTACAAAAATAAAAAATTCCCTTTAATATAAATTCAATATTTTTAATAAACTAATATTTAGTTTTATCACAGACTACTAATTATGTAAACTGAATTTTCTACATGTTAATATACGGACAGAAATATGTGTAGATTATCGCCTAAAAAAAAATATATTATTCTATACCGATTTTATTAATTTATGAGTTACATCAGAGCCTTTGACCGGTATCATACATATTTTCTATCTTGCGAGTAACATGCGTCTGTGACACGTGTACAAAACTTGATTTTAGGAGTGAATTATTAAATAAAACTTTAAATAAACTAAATCTATTTTATTTGAATCGTTATAAATATACAATTACACCGATTTTTTTTGTTTTAAATTAAAATCGGAATCCATAAGCCAAAACTACTTTTTCACACTAGGAGCACAAGAATTGCACAATTTCTTTGAAGCCTCTATACAACGCTGATTTTCACACTTTATTCATTTGTATGTTGTTTGCTCTTTTTTGATAAGGACACCTGCATATTTTTCAGTAACCGCTGCCCAATTCTTCAGGCTTTCCAAGAATATCTTTTACAATTTTTTAAGGTCGTGTAATAGACAAACGATGTTGGACCTGTTTTTTTTATTAAACTATTCGCTAATAAATTTATAAAATTGACTCAGCGAAGGCGTCTCAACGTAGCTAGCATAAATAATGTCAGAATTTAGAAGACTAACCGCAATCGTGTAGCAAAATATTGTCAGGGGCCACCCGTCTCGATCGTCTATAAGGTGAATAATCGGCAATAATTTTGTCTAAATTATCCTAATTTTGTTGAATTATAAAAAGTTATTATTTCGGGTTTATTATTAGATTCATCTGTAAATTTGGAATTCAATATCAAATCGATTTACATTCTTTACGTACTGTCACATCTTTAAAATACCACAAACTTGATCCCATCGATCTTTTTTTGTTAGGCAGAAATTCAGCTGGGATCTCTCTTTTGTTATTTCGCAAAGCGCCAACATAAGTTAAATTGATTTTTTTTTTCAATTCATTAACTATTTCCAATGACGAAAACCGATTGTCGGCGGTGGCATTACGCTTGGAGTGTGCAATAGGTTCGTTAGCCGAACGGTTTACTTAATTTTTGTTCTTCAATACTTGACAGTGGAAATCCATCACTGTTTTTTCCCCCGAGTACATATACGCATTATACAAATAGGAGGTATGTGCACCAAATTACGTTTAAATAATCTACTTTGTAAATTTTAGATAAAGACAAAAAGAAAATTATGCGATCGATAAAGTAATGGGTAAAACATTTTATGTTTTACCCATTAAAACATTAATGTTCCCCGGGTAAAACCTAATATTATGTTTTGCCCGGTATTTAGGAGAGTAAATAAAAATATTTAACGATAATGAAATGTCAAAAAAAAAAAAAATTGTATGAAATATAAAAATAAATTGAGGAAACCAAACGTAAAAATCCTTAGCGAACACAAACGACTGTAAAACATATTGTAGTAGGTAAGATATGTATCTCAAAAGTAGCAGAAAAAAACCTTTCAGGTAATACACGTCTGTAAGATCAGCACAAATATCAACACTTTAAGTAACAGGCATCTCTACGACGGCGTACTTTTTAATTAAGTCCCTATGAAATCACATCGCACAAGTGTTTAGCTTGAAACTTGACAAACGTTATTTGCAATGTTATTACATCTGATTGTAGATGTAATCTCAATCTAGACTCAGCCCGAGTGTACAGTGAAGGTTTCATTTAACAATTAGCGCTAAATTATAAAATGTGGAGAATTAGCAAATCTAAGCGTGTTTGACGTGTTACCGGTTAAGGGCTACGGCAATATAAAACCGTTTCTTTTTATTCGTAATTATAGACATCTTAATGCTGCTGTAATCAAGGATTTCAGCACATTCCTTACATCCTGGAATAATTTCTTATCGTTTTAATTAGAACGACAAATCTACAATACCGCCGGGATCGATGTAACATATAATTAGATAATATTCAAAATAAAGTAACAATTTAATTAGACGTCTAAGAATTCGACGTGAATTTTAGCTTTTTATTCTTAATCGGTTCTAAAAATTTGTTACGCAAGTACACCTGTAACAATCGACGTTTACTGAAATATTATCAGTTTGAATGTTTGTGTTTTTTCTCTCAATTTGTTTAAAAGGGACACATATTAAACGGGACAGTAATTAAATCGAAAAAATTTTACGTAATTTTAAAATAAATTACGGTGAAGCGGATTCTAATAAATAAAATTAACTAGAATCTCCACAGGCTACTTGTGCATGTAATAAAACTATTTAAATAAAACGTGAAATCACACAGAAAACTGAAAAAATTCTTATAATTAATATTATCTAGGTATGTATAATTTTACACCAGTATTCATTTTTTCACAAACACCTGGTACATAATCTTGTACGCAAGGGAATACGTGTAACCCGGGAGAGGATTCCCTACTCTACACATTACACAAGTATGTAGAGAAGCATATTATTAATGTAAAAAGTTAGTCGGAATAAAATATACCGTAGTGTAAAAAATAGAAAAGTTTTCTCGGCGATCTGAAAGCAACTTAAGTATAAATTACGATGCATAAAGTAAAAAAGAAAACAAAACGATAACGTATGAGCGACCGCAAATACTCGTTTAATTAATATAAAAAGTTGGAGTACTCACGTTCAATATAATTTTATTTCATATGTACATATTCATAATTTTTTCTTACTTACACATCTGTTCTGATAGTGTTACGGCGTAATTATTTTTATTAAGAAAAAATCTTATTTTCATCCACACATCCGTACATATGAATATATAATTATACATATTCTCCTTTTTTAAATTAACATATGAAATGTACTACCGTATCATTAATTATTAAAAATATCCATAAAACCAAGTTACCGTTTTATGATTTCCATTAGAAATAACAGAAGACAAAAACAATGAAAAAAAAAGAAGAAAAAACTGACTTCAGATGTTGAATCTTTGCAGATAAATAAAATATTTTTTGCATTTACAAAGGGAAAAAACTAAGTATTCTACCTATGATTTTATACAAATCTACAAAACACTAATCGAAATAAATGGATTTTTTAAAGGAATGCTCGCAAAAATGTAAGGAAAACGGTACAACTTAAATTAATTTTCATGTGATTTTAATCGGTTTCGACTAAACCGATTTCATTATATACGCGCAAGAATACCCCGCATACTACAACAATGTTAAATTTCTTTAAATAGGTTTATTCTGCGTAGGAATATGAGTACCTGATCCACCACTTGCTTAATATTGCCGAGAATGAAGCGAAAGTTACGAGGTAATTTAAATTTGCAACCTAAATCCGCATAACGTACGCAATCGAACAATATGTGGCGTAGTTACGCGGCAGTTGCATCTTATGCAGAATGGTGGATTCTCTCCTGATATCAGGTACTTGTTGTGGCTCTTTTATGTTCTATCCGCAATCGGCAAAGGACCACTTCCTCACGACGAATATTTCTGTTTGAGGAGTCCCATGGCAACACAGTAACTAATATGTCGTATTTTATTATCGACTGTGGTCGTCCAATTACCTTGCCACTTTGCACGAAGAGTGAGTTTTATTTGATTAATAAAGTCGCATGTAGTAACACGTGTAGTGAAAGAAAGCTGAGTACATGCGTCCTTAGCTGTGGAATCCGCACATTCATTTCCCGGGATTCCCACATGGCTAGGGATCCAGCAGAAACTCACTCGTATGTTGTGATGGTTCAACTCGGCAACTGCGTTATATATTTCTATGACGATAGGATGTCTGGAATAAAATTTTTCCAGGGCTTGGAATGTACGAGTCACTACAAATAAGGATATACGTGGGGTTAATGATATTTAGAGAATTGTTTATGGTGTATAGTTCAGCAGTAAATACACTTGTGATACCGGGTAGGCCAAACATAAATGCTCTATCGTCGACAACAAATGCGCAACCAACGGTATCATTTTGCTTCGATCTATCAGTGTATACTGCCGGCCTCCGTGGCCGAGTGGTAGCATCTCGGCCTTTCATCCGGAGGGTTCGAATCCCGTTCAGGCATGGCATTTTTCACACACGCTACAATTCATTCATCTCATCCTCTGAAGATATAACCTAATGGTGGTTCCGGAGGTAAAAAAAAAAAAAAAATCTGTGTATACTATTGCATCTGCGTTTGTCTTCGACAGGGTATGTTGAAACATTTCCTGGAAGACAATGGGTGGCGTTGATTCTTTATTGTAAGACGTAAGATCAAATATGAAATTTGGAAGGTTGATTCTCCACGGAAGATATGAGCACCGATATGTTGGAAAAATGGAGGGATGCAAACATTTATAAGATGCAGAAGATGACGGATACGGATACCTTCAGGACCAGTACAACGTGGATGGTTCTCATATCTGTCTAAACTATAGTTCCCAAGAACCGAGTTAAATGAAGAGTTATTTGGCTGTCCTTTGAGACGGACAAAATACGATAATAAAAGCTGGTCCCGTCTGTCCCAAAGTGATGGCTCACCGCAATCAACAAGCAAGCTTGCGACTGGGCTTGATTTACAGGCACCTGTGGCAAGCCGAAGGAAAGAATGACGTACAGCATCCAGCATTTTAAGTACGGTATGACGCGCTGAAGAGAAGGCGACACAACTATAATCTAAACGGGAACGAACTAAAGAATAGTAAAAGCGTATCATTACCTGATAGTACTACGTAATAGTGGGTCGCTGCTTTAACCCACCACGCCATAGCCACTTGTCACGGTGATGTAGAAGTTAGACACCGTCAACGTTTGCTTCTGTTTGATCAACTTCATCTATACATAGCGGTTTTATCCGATTATGGTTTCAATACGATATTTCATTTATCAACCCAGAGTTGTATGATTTATCAAATCATACTTGACAAGTAGGTTATCACTTTTTACGATGGAAACCTTTTCGATTAAGTAAATTTCTTTATGTTTGATCTTGTTCTGTTCATATTCACAGAATTTACCTTTCAATGCTACTCCGGTAGTATCGATCAATTCATACTTTACGGGTCGCCTTTCGGTCTGCACAGCATAGATCTTGGAAAATTTCACTGGACTAATTTCGAATACAACTTTTGGTGAAGGAGTTTTTGAACTTGCTTATGCATAAATGGTCGTCCACTTCGAATTTACGTTTATATTAACAGATCTTGCCGTACTGGAGTTAATTCCCAGTAGTACTACTGCTTCGTTATCTTTATTAACATCGTTCGACTTCTTCCCTACAGTCCGATGCATCGTGTTATCTTCATTTTTGAGTCCTGGTAGCAAAAGTCCAGCTATGTATACGATATTCTATGAATTTTATCCACATTATAGTCTTCAGCGACCTGTTGAACCGCTCCACTACAGAGGCTTTCATCTCGGAGTGGAATAGTGGTTGATACTGTATTCCTTTAGCAAAGCCTTGACCTTACCAGAGTACCACTCTTATCATCAATTGTCTGTAAATATCTTGATTTTATGCTATTTCAATATGGATGTCAAAGCAGTTACCATATTATCAGCGGTCTTCCTTTTTATCAGAACTGCAAATTCAAGTTTAGAAACCAATCATAGTCCTATATCATATATCATGTACCTATATTATTTATTTTAGAGTAAGGAATTATTTTAACAAAGTCGGTTTGATACAAATCATTGAGTCCTTCAGCTTTACTCTACAAGTTGGGTAATTGTGTCTAGCCGATCAATGTAACTCTTCGGTTATTTCATGTTTTCCATCAGTCTTCATCTATATTAATAATAATAGAAAGTAAAAATAAACAAAAATCATATTATTACAGCTGAAACGGTCGAACCCACTCTTTTCCAAACTAGACGTCATGAACTAGAAAGTGTCTACGTACTATATCGATTGGTTATTGCAAACGACTTTACTGTAAGTTATGTATCTATCGATTTTGGAATCATATCAATCCGACAGCTATCATAGTCTGTTCCCTGAAGATGAAGTGTGCGTCGTAAAACGTTAAGTTGTAGATGAATACAGGGATGCAGTTCTGTGTGGTTCTCCTCAAGTTACAACTGTTCTTAAGCTTTGTCTTGTATCTACCGGTGAAATGATATTGGTCCCTGACCTTTCTAGTACTTTGATCAAAGTCTTGCTTTGCGCATTGATCTAACTTTATTTTGTACATTTCACATTAGTTAGAAAGTTCGTATTCGGCCTGATCATCAGCTTTAAATATCTTCTTTTTTTTTATATTCAACTAATTCGCTATATCGGTAAGATCTCCGATAAAGTTCCGCGCTGCATCAGAACCTGTGTACAGTAACGGTTTATGAGGTATTAAATGTTTTATCTTGCTGTCGACCATTCATGAGCCACAAAATACGGGTAATAGCTCATAGGCTTATGTTGCTGCGTAACGTGTGTATGATTCGATTTAAATGTAGGATGATACAATACAGGCTTCAACATACATTCGAAGTCCGCGTATACGACTATGGGAAAAAGAAACATATTTGCATAGTTCTTAACCTAATTTGGGTGGTAATACATTCTTAACAGGTTGAGGCATTTTAATACGTATCGGGTAGTTTTGTACGCATCAACGCCTATGTTCTTCCATTTTATTATCACTATCCCGATCTTTACGTAAGAATCTGAAACAGAGTTTATGAATTATTATTACCTAATGATCATCCGTTATCAACTGAGAACGGACCAGACGTGAGAAGTCTGATATGTAACAATAATGACTGTTTGCTCATTCATAATGCACAGAAAATCGTAGAGGTCTATTCTATCAACCCGCAAAGCTTTAGTGGCTTGATTTCCTTGTCTTTCTTTAACGTGTATACATTTACCGATAAGTCACTAGTTTTCTCGAACTTGAAAACTCTTTGATTTCAGCTGGAGATTTAACCATACTAGTCACAGTTATCAAGTAAAGCAAGCTCTGTATCGCTGGTATAGTCGCTAAGGATTCCGTCCGGTCACATGTTTAGATTTTATAGCCCATGTAAAGCAGTAATTTCCATTATTTTTTACACTGATAACTATTCTCTTTCGTTGATGACGTGGGCACATCTATGTACGTCGAAACATGCAGCGGACAGTATATCATTCACGCGTATAAACAAACAGTCTATAGACGGTTGTTTCCAACCTCTCCCTTTGGTAATAATTCCGTCTCTTCATTGACTACTTTATCAATACCCTTGTTTAAGTCATTTTTACAATGAACTGATATCTGTTGTGTTCTTAAGTTTATGCTTATTGTTTAGTAATCATGATTTTCCCCTGCCATTAACCGAAATCTTTTATGTGTACATTCCAGAAGACAGGTTAAGCTTTAGTGATTTCTCATCATTACCCGTTTTCGTAAAGTCTTGCTATTTTCTTTTAAATTACACATGAATCTGTATGTCCTTTACTCCCCCATGTTTATCAATGAAGCAGTACCAGATTGAGATCGGACGCGTTTTCAACGCTGTAAATAACTCAAGTTCACATATATCCAGTTTGATTTTTATCGATTGCCGCACGTTGAAGCTATCGTCTAAACCCGTTTCAGTCTACCATGATCTGATAAACGCATCCTTTAGGGGTTACATTTATTCGGAGAAGTAAGCCATCTACACCAATCGGATGAAGGTTCTGCTGATCTAAAGCCTTATCACGAATTAACCGGAATGCATTTAGAAGCGATTCATTTAAACCGATCTTGTTTTTTGCCACAATGTGCCATAAAACATTTGTTTCCCTATAATACCTGTACACTCCAAAACGAGATTTAACCTACTTGAAACTGTCCTTTTAATCGAATCTATGAGCAAATGTTTGACATTCTCCCTTATATTGTCAAAAAAAAAAGTAACAAAGACGTTTTTTATCAACAGAGGTTTTGTATACGTATCTTTTCTAAGTTACATTTATGAGGTGTTCTTGCTACGTAATTTTATAATTTTGAATCACAAAGCTATAGTCTAGCCTGTCTGCTTAGCGAAGTATCCAGCAGTGGAACGCGTTGATACTTCATGACTCCCAGTTTTATCACTGGACTATGGTTGGAACTCGCGTAAGGTGTTTTGATCATCTCACCATTCCCTACCGACTCTGATAACGTTACTACAACTTAAACTTCTCCTATAGCTTCTTCACTGCAAGGAATGGTGACGAGGGTAAAATCTGTTCTAACATTGAGACAAAGGTCATATGACTTCACAATTTAATAGCATGGAATGTGAGTGGTGGGGGGGGGGGGTACATCTGTGCAAACTCAACACCAGACACGATCCGTCCGTGGGTGTTAACACCTAAACTACATGACTTCCCTCATATCGTTACATCCAGTCAGATGTCAGTCCCTAACATAAATTACATACCACAAGTGCGGTGGATGTAAAATTGTGCCTGAACTTATCAACTGTACTTACTAACTCGTATTCCTCTTATTTCTGCCGAAAAGAAGTTTTCCGAAAATATTACTCCAAGTTTAAATAATAAGGAAATTTTAATTACTAATCAAGAATCAGGCTCGATCGATGTTAACTTCTTAAAATATTGAAAATGCCTTAATTTGCAATATCAAGAAATTAAAAATGAGGATTTGCAACAACTAGGATAAAATACGACAAAAAAAATCCCATTAAAACAATTGTTACTAAAGAAAAACCAACGTCTATAGCATTTCGATTCACTGATAAAACTATAAATACTTTAGCTGAATAGAATCCTAATCGAGAACGCACGTACAGTAAAAAATATTAGAAAGAGAAATAAGAGAAGTGCTCAGGGAAATTTAAAAAAAAGATTCTTGCTGGCAGAACAATCGTACATTTACAACTATAGCCGAGAAAATATTTTCCAAATAATGTTTTTCCAATAATCTTCTTTATAGTAAATATTTAACTAATACAGTTAATGTACAC
Source organism: Zanna intricata (assembly GCA_010016005.3). Taxonomy (NCBI): domain Eukaryota; kingdom Metazoa; phylum Arthropoda; class Insecta; order Hemiptera; family Fulgoridae; genus Zanna; species Zanna intricata. The sequence goes on along the minus strand of JAAAKQ030503358.1, from coordinate 30,827 downwards.
ATTACAATTAATACAGATAAAAATCATTAAAAAATAAGACTGAATTCATTTCAACTACTTAAATATTGCAGAATTGTTCACAATAATAAGAATAAAACAGAACCTAACCGAACATAATTCCATTTTTTTTAACAGGAAAACAGCTTCGATCACTGTTCCTGTTTTCCCGGAAGTAACTACGAGAATTATATATATTCGCTTATATTTTACATGTATCTATATTTTCTAAATAATAAACATAATATAGACAATACATCTAATACATAATAATATTATGTATTATTATTAACTGTTAATACATACATTTAATAATACAGACAATGCTCAAAACAAAAAGTAAAATTAAATGAATTAATACCTAAAACTAGATACGGTTTTCAAGTGAAGGTTTTGAATAATCATCAGTAGATACATGAGCGTTAACAGAAATGTACATACAAATATAAAACAAAGGTGAAATAAATATAACATTACAAAAAACAGGAATTGACCAGTCACGATTTGGAAACTGATCCAGAAGTAAGTTTATCAAAAACTTAGCTTTTAAAAAAATTCACTAAATAACAGAACACGAATAGTTTGCAAACTTATTTCATTAAAATTATACTGAGTTTAAGCCTTAGTTTCGGTATATGCCGTGAAAACGATAGTGAATGGTATTAACTGACATTTAAAAAAAATAAAAGTGAGGTAAACGGCGGTGGATTTTGTTACGGTAAAATATCAGGAACAGCCTCCTGGTGGTGACGCTGAATAGTCCGAAAATTTTCAGATGAATTAAACCGAAGAACCTCTACTATTTATAGCTGTAGTTGTACACCTTCAAATCTCTAAGATTTGAAAATTTAATAAACATAAGGATGCAAAATCTTTTCTCAAAAATAGGTCAGAAGGTAAAAACCCTCCATACAGAAGTATCCGAATCAACATTAAAAAGAAAACCAGCTCAAAAATTAGAAAACTCTCCCTTAATAGTGATTTGGGACAGCCTTTTTAGCCGACAAACAATATGAAAATAATATAATCGAATTTAAATCTCCAAGCAGTAGGTTATTTATTCTAACAAACAAATGTAAAATTAAAATTTGAAGACAAAACTACAGAAAGAACGGAAAATGACCTTAACAAAAACAATACTAGTGACTTTTAACAAGCTATCAGACACCAAATCGAATGCTATCACAGCCCGCCCATATAAGGAGATAACCGTGAACTCTCCAGATATCTTGAAAATTTTAGCAAAGTATTTTCAAAATCTACTAAATTGTACTGAAACAGTCGAAACCTTTTATTTTTAGAACAGAAACGATATTAAAAATTCTTAACCGCAATATACCACTCGGCCGGTCTCCGTGGCCGAGTGGTAGCGTCTCGGCTTTTCATTCGGAGGTCCCGGGTTCGAATCCCGGTCAGCATGGCATTTTTCACACACGCTACAATTCATTCATCTCATCCCTCTGAAGATATACTTGATTGTGGTTTCGGAGGTTAAACAAAAAAAAAAAAAAAAAAAAAAATATACAGAAGAAATTGTAAGCGTAATAAAGAGACTTGGAAACAATAAAACTAGCCGAGAAAACAGCGTAGTTCACAAATATTGAACAACGCTGACGAGGAATTTGTAGAGAATTAATCGTTATTCAAAGAGATTTGGCAGACTGAAAAAGTTCCCTAGGATAGGAAAAACGCTGCGATTCATATATTACATAAAAAAGGGACGAAATAGATTTATGTACTCTCCTATCTGTACCGTATAAAATACCATTGATTTTATACACAGTTCTACTCACTTCATTCATTTTATACACAGTTCATTTTATTCACAGTTCAACTCGAGAGCTTGGGGATATGAAAACGGTTTTAGACCGAGAAGTCGCAAATTAAAAATTATTTTTAAAGTATCTTAAAAAGATTACGGATTCTATTCGTAGAGAATCACTATTTAAGATAGTAAAAGAATTTAGAATCGATCCCAAAAGGAAATATTAACCGAAACGGGAGTATTTCTGAGCCCTCGGAAATCAAGATGAGAGTCGGGCAAGGAGATGAAACATCAATATCCCCTTGTTCATTTAATCGCACCTTAGAAAGACTTAAAAGAGAATCTCAATTTTTCAACAGATCAAACTATTAAAATGGGAGTTAAACAATATTACCATTAATAAAAAGGTTCTTGCAGACCATTCGGTAATAGCGAAAGATAAAGAAGAAGCCGGAAACAAAATTTCAGAATCAGAAAAATGCGCCAATAAAAGTCGGAACGGTTCTCTAATTCTCGAACTAAAAATTTAACGAATAAAATTAAAATTTCAGAATTCAAAGCTCTTAAGAGTCGATACATTTAAGTATTTAGTATAAATTATAATCCAAAATAGATAAATAAGCGATTAAATATAAACGAAAACTGAAAGAAGCCCTTTTTACGATCCGATAATGTTTATCTAAAAGTTTAAAAATCAGACGTTATAAAACGAAAATTCTACTGCAAGCCTTGCACGGATCTGAATGTTTACACGTTTTCTCTAGTAAAGAAAATCCGAAGGAAAATATACGGCCCGATGATTATAGAATATCGACTATACAGACTTACAAGTACCGTGGAAATTTATAAAAATCTAGAAAAAATAGAAAGATAAACAAAAAAGGCTGAGATTTATCTATAGAACGGGAGGTAAATATCGACTACACAAATATTCAACTACTTTGATAGAAGAAAAAAAACTTAAAATGTTTCGGAAAAGTCGAAAAAGAACTTAGAAGTTTAGGAATCACAAAAGATAAAATAGAAGATAGAGACGAATTTAGAAAGTTAATTCGTAAAAGTTTTCCAGAAAAGGAGAAATGATCTAAACCTTGAAGAAAAGACGGCAGGGGGGGATAATGAAAATGAGAAATTTTGGTAAATGGAAAATAAAAAATTATCCAAGCGTCATCCTTAGACGGTCTGAATGTAAAAAAAAAAAATATTTTTCTAGCGTTCTATACTTACTGAATATTTATTAATTATTTTGTTCGACTTTAAATATTAATTAATATTTACTTTAACCGATTCCGTTCTATGTACCGTTTGTTTAACAGTCAAAATACGATGTAATTGTAATTTTTTATTTTTTTAACCGCTTTTTATTTGTTGTTTTATTTTTTCGGACTGAAATTACAGATGGTACAGAATAAATAACTATAATTTCAACTTTGAAATACTTTGAACGTTTTATGTAGAATAAAGACTTGCGTCTGAAGGTGAAGCATTCACGCTTAACAATAAAATTGTGCAATCGTGAGACAAACTTAATGTATAAAACAACCAAACGTATAACTTTTTTATAGGTTTTTTTTTAATGTTTATATCTTTTGTATCGGATTGTAATTGAAAAACTACAATTTTTTTCTTACTTACAATTATAATGAAAAGTACGTACTTCGCTGCTGTATATTAATTATACAATAAAAAGATTGCTTTTTATTAAATTTAAAATTTAGCAAATCTTTTGTATATATTTCCAAATTTTATTAAAAGATTTTTTTTTTTTTTTTTTAAAAGCAGTTTGTATGAGCGTTTTCAAGTTCCATTATGATAAAAAAAAATCTTATTAACCATTTTTAAACTTGCTGTAGAGCCACAAAGCCTCTTTAAAATTAAGAAGGGGTCAGGGTAGTCTCATCATTAGAAAATTGTATGACGCGCGTTCAGTTTGTCGTCTCTTCTTTTATTTAAGGATTCGTAAAATCAACATGGATTGTTTCTGTACCGGAAGTTTGAATAAGTATATCTTATATTCACGATTCTTAACCGCGAATGCTTCATCTTCAGATGCAAAGTTTTATTCTATACGTAATGTTCGAAATAGTTTTGAACTATTGTTTTCTACGATCCGTAATTTCAGTCTGATTTTTATACCGGCTTTTTTAAAATGATTTACATCACTAATAAAATGAATTTCCCGCGTCATAATTTCTCAGATATTTCTTTTATATACATTAATTACTTTGTAATTCACGAACAGGTAACATTTAATAGAAAAAAATTCTTAAATTATTTAATAATAACAAACCAACTATAAAATGCTTTATATAGATACTGGGATCGAATTCGATTAAATTAGAGGTATAAAAAAATCATCCGAAATATTGACTAAACAAAAAAAATGAGATTAATTCGGTAAAATACAGCGGTTTAAAAAGTCTACTAACTTTACTGGGATGAAATCGACATTTTCTCAGTACTTTGATTTATTAAAAACGAGTTAAACAACCTGGGTTATCCCGGGTGTACAAATTTTATCCATTTTTTAATTTTATTTTTATTATTCATAGTTTGAAATTTCAGTGTTAAAATGCATCCTCGACTAATAAATCTTAAACTAGTTTTCAACGGCGAGAAAAACTCGTACGTTGTTGGAAACGATAAAGAATTGCTATTTTGTGTAGAAGATTTTTAATTAAAATGTTTTTTTTTTTTCTGAAATAATAATCCAAGAACTTGCTTCTCATCGAGAGGGAGCCTAAAGCAAACACGTAACTAGAACCTAATATTTCGACGGTGTAAAATATTCATTCCGGTTATATTAAAAATGTTTATAACGTTTACGTATAAATCCCATCCCACAAAAATGAGATACAGATCACAAAAAATGATAATAGGATAACTAAAATTTAACGCTTTTGTTTTACTTTTCTACGGACCGAAAAATAACGTTAAAATAAAACGAATTTACAGAAAAAAAAATCCGGCAAAGGTCGCCTAAGTTCCTCGGCTTTGCCCTCGACAAATATTTACTTAAAATAAGCAACCGTAGGATTTTAAAATATTAACGACTTAATTATGCGATATTTAAAGTTAGATCGCCAAAAAAATTAAAACGAAGTAAAAACAAATCGGGTTCGACAACACACTCGTATTTTTTTTTTTTTTTTTAAATGATTTAAAGAACAGAAATAATTAAAAAGTAAAATGTTAATTTTTGTCGGATCTCACGGGACTACCTCCGTTTTTTTTTTTAAAAAAAAAGTTCCATAGTCATCTTCACGAACTATGTCCGTACTAGATACAGACGGGTTCTGAAATTTAGAGATTATATTTTAAGTACGGATCCCATTAAAACTCATAGTATTTTTGGAAAACTATCTACTAGTGTCACTATTTATTTCGATAAATCGGCCCGATTGGTCGCTACGTGATTCAACCAGGCTTAAAAAAATTATAATTTACTAAAAAAAATACGGGTACAGTGACGCCCTCTTGTCTGGTTGGGGTCAAAAAACAAGCCGTACTGGATATATAATCAAATATTTGCGCCAAATAACATTTGTTTCGTTGATGTGTTTTTGAAATAGCAAACCTTTTAGAAATAACGCAGGAACATCCCCGCACCTAAATTTGATCGACTTAAAATTTTAAATAGTTTAATAAGTATTTACATCGTACTACAGCTCAATTTTTACGACCGCTACATACATAAAAAGTAAACAATTAAAAATGGAAACGAATATCCCCTCCTCCTTTTTTTAGTTATGTTCAAGATATGATTATGAAGATATTCAAGATTTTTTAAAATTTTCTTCAAGAATTTTGTTCCCTTACCACGTAAATAAAATCGTGCCGCTCACCTAAGAAATTTGTGGGACGGTAAAACTTTCTCATGAAAGTCTCGAATCTCATGATATCGCCAAACTACATTACCCGAGTTTGATAAATAACCGAAATAAAATTTCATCCGTTTTATTACTTTCATTAAAAGTTAACTACACGGAACCGTACACTTAATTCGTAAACCGTCATTTAATCGGCGACTTTAAAATTACAAGACGAAAAATGACTACGAAAATACGAACAAGTTTAAGCCAACACGCAAACCCGGTATCGCAGTAATGTGCATAAATTTATCCCTATACGCATCCTACAAGTTCACTACATATTAAGGTATACAAAGATCGATCGAAAGATACTCTAGTTAAGAAGGAACGTCGCTAGAAGACTAATACGCAGATATTTAGGTGTATTTATTTTAAAGATATCTAATTATCGAGGTTTATCTCTTTAACGAAAATTGCCTCTGAATCGACTAAACTCACTACTGTCGTTTTCCTCCAGTCTGCGGTACAGTTTGTTTTGAAAATGACGATGACAAGGAACCTATTGTCTGCGATCCGGATTTAAAAAAAAATCTTACTAGCTTTTATTATCAGTTCATTTTAAATTAGTAACAAACGAAAAACAAAAACTTTAAACGACGGTATATGTTAGAATGTATAATAAAACAGATAATGAAGGAAAAAACAGGTCGACGAAAAGTTTATATTTACACATCAATCGACAACGGACAGAACATGGTATTTTATATTATAATAAAAACAAAAAAACAATATGTAGGAATTATAAACAGGTGGCAGTACCTGCCTACCGTTTTCTTAATATGATCTGTTTACCGGCTTGTGACATGACCGCGCGTGCGTATACTTCACACGATTCTACGATCTCATTCAACAGCGGTTTTAATTAAATTACAGTTACAATAGTTGTCAACATGGTAATAGTTTACGCTTCAAATAACGTGAGTATTCGGTTATAAACTTTAACCGGTATCGCATACATGATGGATGACATGGCGACCGTCATGATTAATCGTCGTCTGTTTGCTCTAGGCTTCTTCTGGACGGACATCATCTTTCCTAGGGTCGCGACGACCTTCTCCGCCTTCGTGGTTGCCTCACGTAGGTGGTTGATGAAGAGCCGCGAATAGTTTGACGATAGGAATTAAATTTTATTTGTAAAATTTATATTAGATCGAATTTAGCATCAAATGAAAAAACCCGATAATTTATTTGTGAAAAAATTACATTTCATTTGTGAAAAAAATTACATTTCATTCGAAAAAAAAAAAAGTTTTAGAAAATTAACTATATTTACAATAAAGGTTACATACACCACAGACTTAACAAACTTTGCTAACAGTCAGCAATATATTTTGCATTTTTACCTTCTTCTTCTGTTACAAAATAAAGACCGCTGCTCCGGTACTAAACATTTCCTCGTTATCCTAAAAAAAAAATCATTTACCTACGACCTTTAATTCAATGAATAACCGGATAGGCGACGACAAAAGAAGGTAAAATATGACGAGTACAAACATAATTTTTTTTTTTTTTTAATTCCGAAACATATATTTGACACTAGAAGATTTTTTTTAATCATAAAAACTGTCATTCGCTTGTGTAACCCAACCGATTGTGTGTTATTTTCTTAACTTTATTGTAGTAATTTTACTGTTCAATTACCAAACGTTTATGAACTTCGACTTAATACTTTCTTTTTCAACCGTACAATTACACCCGCTTATAAAGAATATAAATAGAGCTATACGGGACGGTTATTGAAATAAGTCGAAAAACAAAATTAGGATATGAAAGGTTTACTTAAACTCTGACATTACAAGGAGATTTAATGTTAGGTCTATTGCATATACAAGAAAATAGTTCATAAATTAAAAAAAAAAAAAATAATAAAAAAGATTATTAAATTATAATTTAATACTCACTTTATAGCGCAGTATAAAAAATTTCTGCCAGTTTGTTTGTGTGTTTTACGCCCACCGGGCCAGTCGTCGCAAATCGGTTATTTTACAGCTGATTTTCGAAATCGAAGGTTCTGTGTTTCAAATCCTAGTAAAAGTTAGTCGCTTTTATATAGATTTAAATACTAGACGTTGGATACCGGCGTACTTTGGCGGTTATGGTTACAGTAACCGCACGTCTCGAGAACGGTCGACCCGAGTAGGTACAAGACTACATTTCTTTACACGCAGTAGATGACATCATCTCATCGGGTTTTGGGGGGAGGTAACTTATTTTTCACTCGTCGAAAATACTATAAAGAGCGCAATAGAAAAATAAATATTTTTTATAATTATTTACTTTTTTTAATTTATTATTAGATTAAAGAATCTGTTTACTTAATTTCGTATGTATTTTTTTCCCTTAGCGGTTATTCACGAGTATTTAACGATCGAAATGAAGAATTAGTTAGAGATTTTAAGTAAAATCTTGTAAACTATTTTTGAGAAATAATCTCGTTTTCCAGTTAATTAATTTAAAAAAATAAAAAACCTAAATGAAAATTATTTTTCAATAAGTTTGCATATAAACATGCGATTAGAAATGAAAAAAGAGATCTCTTACGGAAATGGAGTCGTTAATAACCCGGTAAAGTTTAAGCGTATTAACGAAATAGTTTGACGAGTTTTGACATTTTCTTTATTTATATATATATATATATATATATATATAAATAAAGAATATATATATAAAGTTTTTTGTTTTTTTGAACAGTTTGTGTGTTTGGAGATATCCATGCAGCTAACCGATGATAAGACCTATTAACAAATTACCATTTACAGACTACAAATTAAATAATTATTAGGCTTAGAAAAAAAATAGTTTTTGCGTTAGTTCAGTGTATTTTTATTACTATAATATAGATTTATATACATTTCTTTTGTAATACAAAAAATCTGAATCGTCTAAGAAATCTTCCATCACTTCTCGTTTTTATAACAACGCTGACAACAAATTCAAATTTTGAAGGACAAAGAAATATCGGCCAGATATAAAGGTACATTAAATAGAAATTTACTCAAATTTAGGTTAGGTTAGAACAGTCTTGTTCTATCGCGGTTGAAGGGAACCGGTTGTAGAAAATATTTAAAAATATATTACGATGAAAAATGAATTCGTATTTTTATAGAAAATAATCAAGGAAAGATACCTGTTAGGTGATCTTTACCGATTCGGTTTGATTCTCGACTCTCGTTTCAATTTTCTGAAAATAAAGGGCAAAATGGCTACAAAGGTTTCCACGAATTAACGACCGATTAAGGTGACCTTCTCCAGGATACGAAAACGAGTACGTACACGTAATCGAGTGTACACGGTCTGCGGTAGGGTAAAGCGTAGACCGGACTACTGAAAGCGACGGGTAGTGGACGAACGAACGCTTAAGATCGTATCGTAGCCCCGTAATATTGCCGTATGAGATTTTTAACTACATTTTATGATAAATTACTACGAAATTCCAGTTCTATGTAAACTAGCGATTAGAAAAAAAAATCGTAACTTCAGATAAAGAGCGATAAATTTAGTTAAATAAATCTACATTTCAAATAAAATATAGTTTTTATTTTAGAAAAAAATACGTTTTCTGTTATCTTAATTTTTGGCAAATATTGTCGAATTCGAACTATTATATTCGTTAAAATTAAAATAAAACATTTAACTCAGAATATATTTTTTTTTTTTTCAGGAAACGAAAAAGTGAATAAGACAATTTTTTTAATAAAAAAAAACCGCAGGAATTTAAAACTTAATATCGAGATGAAATGTAACAATAGTTTTCTACATTTTCTGAATTGGTAAAAGAAAAATCTTTTTTAATTGAACGATTCTAAAAAAACAAAAAAAAAAAAGAAGTCATTTTGAACAAGTTTCAAAAGTTTTTATTCGAATAAACAGGGGTATGTATTTGTGTGAGTGTACAACGCAATTTTTTTTAAATAGTTGCAGACGTTACAGACGGTAGGGGTTAGTAATGGTGACTGCCGTTCAATTACTGCAAGTAGTCGGGGAGGGCGGAATAGGTTCTGGAAATTGGCTTTCGTTTGTCAGAATACATGAGGAATACATGAAGGGGTTCTTCCCGCTGATTAAAAGTGCAAGTCAGTCTCGAGTCCTATTGAAAATGGCGGATTTCCAAGCACAATAATAACGCTTCTCTCCCTCTAACCCTCGCTTTCACTCGGCATTCAATCGATCTCACATACACACACACACACAGACTGTACACGAATACCGATATTCTGTTTAATTTGTGTAAATTTCGTTGATCCCGCAAGAAGAATTTTTAACAGATAGGCGTATGAGTAGACGTTAGATACATAGAACAGTAATCTATCTACTAATGTAGAATATAATGATGCGTCTTGCTTTAAGAGGATGATCTTTTACAATAATATCAAAAAAACAATAACAAAAATCTTATTGGTTTCACCAGAACTGAGTTCTTTCAATAAAATTACAATTACATTTTTTTTTTTTGAAAGTAGAAAAATTAAAATATCGTCAGAATAGTTAAACGACTTCAATTAAAGTTTTTATTAATATCATTATTATATCTCTATTTAAATGAATATTAAAATTAGGAACCGTATCCGAAACATTGTCCATGACCTTGACGTATGACAATAGTCGCTTCCAAAATCGGACGGAATAACTATTTCTGATAAGAACAAGCATTCCATGCCAGATTTAATTAGAAAATATTAGGAGTAGTAGAAAAGCGGATTCGTAACGGTCATAAGAAAGACTGTAAACGAATAAATTAATGTAACCCTTTACATCGAGAATAACGAGTATATACATCTCACCCTTATTCAGTAGGGTTCATTTTTTACACGTATGTTCGAATCTTACCCGAGTCACTTTTAACCAAATATACTAAGTATATAATGACTTTGATGATCCTTTTTTATTTCGCACAGAAATTTCCGAATAGTCCCGTCTAAACAATTAAAGAGGAAAATGTTTTTAAGTGAAAAAGTATGTTCACTGTTTCAATTTGTTTCTTGGTTTTTACTTACCGGTTTGAGAAGTAAACTCATATGTAGTAGCTGTAAATAAAGGGAAGTACATAGATCGGTCTAAAATTTCGATGTCGGTTTTTGTTTTGCGAATGTCGTCGTTTCACAACCCCTGAGTCCAAAAAACCTAAATAAAAACCGCCATAGAAATTTCCGGAAGATGTACTCGAATGTACACACGTACCAGTATTTTGATTATCTCCCCCTACTGGTTCACCATAAATTCTTTAAAAACGGCTCAAAATATTTCTATATATATGTGGTAGTACAAGCATTAAATTTTGGGAAAATGAAAAAAAATGTGGAAGGGAATTTTCATCGTTTTTAATTTTTGACTGTTTGAACAGTAAAATTGCAGGTAGCATTCCCACTAACCAAGAAATATTAGGTTCTAAAAGATTTATTGGAAATACGATTCCTCATATTCAGATAGTTGTTCGTTTAAACTTTTAGAAATAAACATGAAAATAAATTAGGTTTTACGGTTTAAAAATCACAAGCACAAATTTATCATGTACCCATTTTTCTACGTATACGATCGGGTCAGGTACGGTGGACGTGGAATCTGACAGTCCTACAGTTTTCTCTCTCTTTTATTTGATACAGTCACATAATTCGATTCACTTCCACCATCCGAATGAATAATCTTTTTGCTCTTTGTCATCGATTACGTTATTTTAAAGGCAGAATTTAATTAACTCTTAACTAAAATCTTTGATCGCATAATGAATTACATTTTTAACAAACATGGAATAAATAATATATAAATAAAATTTATTATTTTGCTACAAGTTTTATTTATCCGTGTAAAATGTGTCTTGGTATCGGACCGATACAGTGAAGAAATTCGACATATCCACAGATAATAAATAGAATGAGGAAGATCTTTAGGTATATTAGAAAATTGAACAGCCGCACGTTCTATGCTAATTCACATTTAATTATATCTGTCTCGTATATATATATATATATATATATATGTATATAAACATATATACACGAAAGATAAGTATAAGATATATGTAAGGAGGGAGTATGGTAAAGTTCTCCCGGGACTTTCATAATCTATTCTATTCGTAAAAATAAAGGAATAATTTCATATAAACGTGTCCTAAAATACTTCGTCTACGAGTTACGGCAAGTGAAAGATTTCGCTCAGATTTCAGCTATCCCGGTAAACTAAGGTAATTTTTTAAACGTTAATTAAGGAGCAGAATTAGTGATTTCTTATGGTTTTTGACCTGAAAAAATAAAGAAAATAGGTCCCAAAACCGTTCCTGTACTAGCTTTTAAGACATCTGAGCTGAAAACCAATAAATTGGAGATAAAAACCCCCGTTTTTTTATTTGTCGTACAGCAACTTTGTTAAACGGGTAATAAACACGTAAAATGTTTGAACAGAACTTGTAAAGAGTTAATTCTGAACAAAACTGGTTAAGTTACCCACCAAACATTAAAACAAGAAAAAGTTGAAAATTAGTTGCAGTAGTCTCAAGGAGAATTTTTTCTACCAAACTGTAAGCGTTTCGCTAATTTATAATGAAATTTCTTGTAAAAAAGGATTTATTAATAATTAGAATATTACTGAGGTAACCGGGATGTTCACATTTTTTAATTAACCATCAACAGAGTTTCATCCGTTTAGCAAAATCAGGTGGTAATAACTCTTGTACACGAGTTGTATGGAACGGGTGTAATTGCTGCTCCCTTACGTTCGCCACATACTTGATTCGGGAACATGAAAGCGATGTGAAGATAATCTTCTGGTGCTTGAGATGGAAGATAATCTTAACGCATTCAATATAGCTTATTTAACGTTGGGATTTCTCACAAAGCGTTCACGATCAGCATCGAATCGTTGATATTTAAACATACCTGTTTATCGAACTCGCCTGTCTAAAGCCTCACATGTACGATTCGGTACTCTTCGATCTGAATAATTTTCCCGGTATTCACGCAAGGCAACCTTATCCATTTTTATTTACTATACCATAAATCAATCCTGCCGGCCTCCGTGGCGCGAGTGGTAGCGTCTTGGCCTATCATCCTGAGGTCCCAGATTCGAATCCCGGTTAGTCATGACATTTTCACACACGCTACAAATCACTCATCTTCATCCTCTGATGTAATACTTAACGGTCGTTCCGGAGGTAAAAAAAAAAAAAAGAATTAATGAACAACATGTCAGCCAACTCTCCAAACGAAAACAAATTTGTTGCATCGCCCATCGCGAACGACTGACCGAACAATAACTGTACAACACCTCTAAAATGAGTATTTAAATGTTAGCAGCTAAACTTCATTGTTGATCGGCTGTTATTGCCGACTTATGAAATAATAAACATTTTTAATATGTTTTACAAGGATGTCCTATTTTATTTTTATAATTTTAAGCATTTGCATGTAAATTTTTCTGCTTAAAATCGTATCGCTTTTCCGATCCGGTTTGCGAGTGTCATTTCTAATTTAAATCCAACTTATCAAAGTTGTGTTTAATGTTAATAGATGTTATTTACATCGATTTTCTCAAAATTAAATTATCCAGGAATTTGATTAGACATTTTTGTTTGTTTATCGAAAAATTTACAAAGTTTATTTATTCCAAACCTAAAAAAAGTGTATTTTCTGGCAAAATGTTTTCGTGTTTTACCCGGTTTCTCTTAAAACCTAAGCGAGATAGAAATCTGGGGTTCCAGAAATCTTTTTATTCAATTTCTTAGATCAAAAACCATAAGAAACCACCAAATTTACTACGCGGTTTGTACCACATGGATTTCAATACAATTAATTTCACAGAGGAAGCAAAGAGCAGGGCTAAATGTTTCGCGAGCCAAAACTCGCTAACGAACCGTTTTCTGACCTACCTTTTTAATAACGTTTTTCCTTATTTTTGGCTACAGAATCATCTCCTGACAGACTACCGTGGAATTTGCAATCAGTTTGTATATATATATATATATATATATATATAGAGTGATTGGAAAAGAGGGACAGTTTCCAATTTTAATGCTCCCTTATTAAATTAATTTTTTTCTAGTGAAATTTTTTCTATGAAAAAACATTTGTGTTAAGTCTGAGACGGGACTTTTAGACGATTTCTCCTATATTCCTTATTATTTAAAGTTAATTTATTAAGAAAAATAAATGTCAATCTATTATACATAAAATATAAAATTGATTATTATAATAATTTATTATTACCTGTACATACCTATACAATGGTCCACTTAAAAGTCGTTTATTCAATCGTATATTTCTAACAGTGTAAGAAAAAACCCTGCTAAATACACTCTTTTTTTCTTTACGATACGCCATTTAGTACTTTTCAAATACAAAATTATAACTCCACATTGGATTATCTTATTTTAGCGTAATCTTTCATACGTTTTTAAACTAATATTCCTTATGAAATAAATGAATAAAACGGGATAGGATATTTCATGTACTTGGGTTACAAAATGGTGGCCGGTTTATTTTTTTCACTCCCAATTAGTTCAAGATATACTCCCGTAAAGAAGTAAATTTTTTAAAATATTTTTCAATATTTATTTTCAAAATAGCCGAGTTTAATAAAGAAAATGTTAGTACAGGAAAATGCTCGATAACAAAATAATTTTGCGCCAGTTTTTATCTTCTCAGCTACGCGATAATAGTAGTTTTAATATCCGTTCAAATAATTAACGTAATATATTCTGCGTTTTAAAGTGTATAACTATTATTATTTTTCCTATTCTAGAGAAATTTATAAAAAATTAAGGTAACAACAAAAATAAAACTCCTTGGGGTATTACAGGTACGTTGACAAGTTTTGTGTGAAACGAAATGAGGATTTTCAACAAATAAATTTAGTTTAACTAGTATTTAATGTCAACAGAACTAATTAACGTGTTCTCGAATATTTAGCGGTAAAAGAAAACAAAGCGTTTAAAACAAACTTTTACGGACACAGAAAAAAATAAAATGTTAAAAGATATATATATATATATACAAGATAATATAAACAAATCTACAAGGGATGAGTTAAGAAAACAGATGACAACAACATACCGAACCGGTTATCGATGTAAGACTTTCCCGAATGAACATTCTTATTATTACTGTTCTCTGGATCATTCATTAATTTGCAACAAAGTTATTATTTCTTACTTCTACTTAACTCAAATTATTTATATTCTTTTCATATTTTGAGATTAGTTATAGGTAAAGATTATGTAAATAAATAATATATTCTAAAAGAAAAAGCGATTTTTTTATCGCATTATAAGAATTAAAATCAAAATGATAAATTATAATAATTTAAGTTCCGTTAGTAACAGCAGCAGATAACTAATTTTTTCAGGATACAAAAGAAATAATTTTTTTGTTTTGTACTACTGGGAAGGCGAAAAAGAGATCCCGGGTTTCAAGAAAGAATATAGCCTTTATTTTGTAGCATTCGATAGCGTTTTATGCGTTTGAAGAGATAACGATTAAGTTTAGTTTACATATTCTGCGTTAGATATCGGCTCCGTTTGACTGCGGCACAGGCCGAGCAGTTATGAGCCCGGGCTTCAGTGCCGTGGTATCGCCACAAAAGAAAAAAAAATTGGCGACTGCCGTACTAAGAAATTAAACGCGAGTCTACAGTAGAAATCGCCCGAGTAACAAAAGCAAAAGTAACCGGTACGTAAAGCTTTTGTGAACCGGAATCTTTTTGAAAGGACGCTCACCGAATAGGCCTAAAAAAAATTCCAAAAATAGAATCAATTCGTTTGTCTTTCCGGCAGAGTCCAAACATTCAGTTCGTAGTGTTATTCATCGACAAAACGTTCCTAAAAGCACTGTTCTTGATGTTATTCGCAAGAGATCGAAACTTCGTGTTTATAAACTGCAGCTACTCCGAGAAAATAAATCTAATGATAAGTAATAAAGAGTTCAATTTGTAACGACAGTGTTAGATTTCATTTCTGCCGCTGCTGATGTCGCGTATTTTATTTTCTAACGGAATAAGATCTCGTTTTCGTTCGTCTGGAATCGTGAATCACCATAATTATTGAGTAAGGAGCTCAGAAAATTCACACGAATCGGTGGAATTCGTCCGCAACTGTCCGTAAGTGAATGTCTAGTGCGGTATAATACACCAACGAATTTTTGGGCTTTTATTTCCACGAGCAGACTGTCACGGACTACGTATTCGGAAATTTGTGTTTCTACAGATATAAAAAACGGAAGGCATATATACTAAAAGGATCACGTCACGCAGAAGTTATGCGGACAGCACTTAACAATCGGTTTTCGAAACGCTGGATAGGTGGCGAATCTTCCATCGCTTGGCCACCTCGAAGTCCCGATTCGACTACGATGGATTTCTTTTTTTGAGGCTACGTAAAAGACAGGTTGCCGAGATAAAATCCAGTCCCTCCACCACCTGTTCCGAAGTTTCCTGCAGACATTAACATTAAGAGAAAAAATATACTCGTACGTGTAATAAATCATACGTTCATAATTCTAAATGTAGTGAAATAAGCAAATATAATTAACAGTCGCGGAGTTCTTTTTTGGACAACTGATATTAATTCATACGGGTAAAATGTATATAAAGGGTAAAAAACGAAGCCCTAATCAGAGATAATTTTCTTTAAAAGTAATATTTACAATATAGTCGGTCGCAACTGTTACGGCCAGCGACGTCTTTAGTAGAGCATTTATTTATTACCAGTTTCGATAACCTCGGCATTCTGCGTCGAAAATAAAAATTAAATAAAATTAAAATCGATCAAGACGACGACGAACTGGAAATCGTTTTCTTTTTCGCTTTAATTATTTACTCTAACACGGAATATTTGTTGCTGCGAATGGTTATATTATTTTCAAGATAAAATTACTTTAGAAACTAGAATAAAAAAAGAAGTTTTTTTCCAGAAAAATATAAGGATTAAAAAAAGCTGTAATAAATTATATGAAAAGATATTTGTAGTATTGAAAATAATTGGATATTTACTATAAACATGGTTAAAACCTACGTTATCGTTCCTAAAAGGCACTAAACCGAATCTAATAAAAACCATTAATATTTACAGCTCATGCGAATAAAAAAGCTAACTAAATTCACAGGATCTTCGAGAACTATCTGTAATATATCGTAATTCACAGTCTGAAAACACCGAAAAAGGTCAGTAAAATGATCTGTTGTTATGTAGTTAATAGGCGTACTTAAGAATATTTTTCTGTATTTTTCACAACAGTAAAGTTGAAAAAAGTTAATTTTATTTAAACAATTTATTATTGTTTATTTTTTTTAGTTTTTTAAAGAAAAATTGCAGTAAATTAAACCGTATAGATTAACAGAAAAGCGAGAGACATAGATAGAAAATAAGATCGTTTACTACTATTATTAAGATTCCAACTTATCGGAAAAGATATAACGCGACTTTTTTAAAATTTAAATAGAAGAATTTTTAAATAATTATAATTTTTTAAAATAATAAATGAAATCAACAGAACAATTTTAATAACGCTGTATTCTACGAATGTTTTCTTTACAAACATTTTGCGGTGTAACCAGGGTTACTCATTTGATGAGTAGCCCTGGTGTAACACTGATGAGTAACGAAATTAACTCATTTGAAATAATCATTAAAAATTTAATTAAAGTTTCTGTCACTTTTCATATATTTCTTCTTATAAATGTACGATTACAATCAACGTAATTTTTTTATCGATATTTATTCGCCGATAATTATAATATATATAATTATCGATCGATTGAATACATACCGATCGTATTCTTCTGTAACAGATATTATTTTTAACGGTTTTAACTTTTTCCCGTGCTGACGGGATAAGTAAATCGCTTAAAGTTTAATACAATCCATTAAAAATTATTTTTTATCGTTTCCTTCTGAACATTTCTGTAGCAAATTTGGGCGATTTAAAAAAATTATAATATCACTTATTATTATGCAGGATTTTTGTTACTGCCGTATTAATAAAAAAACAACTTTACGTTATTTTCACCTACTTTCGAACGCGTGCGTCTTTTTTTTTTCTAATTAATAATATAATGCATTAATTATTTATAAAACAAAAAAAAAAAAAAATTATAACCTACAGTATTTTTTAAAAATTTTCTTGTAATTTAAAAAAAAATACCCTCCAATTGGTTATGAAGGAAAGGGGGGTCGATCCGTAGTTTAATTTATTCTAATAGCGTGAAAGATTTGTATCACGAATGAAAGTTCAAATCCTAACCGTTTCATATAACTAACATCATTCCTTTATAATAGACGCGTCAAACCTCAACTGTCATGGGAAAACGCATACAACACACTTACACGTAGGTGGCCTTCGAAATAGTACGTAAATGACCAGCAAGAGTAACCGTTATTGGTTTTTTTTTTAACGTATATGTACGAATTAAAAGAAAATTAGAAAAATTATTCGATCGAGAGGATATGAAAAGTTTTTTTAAAACTGAACAATTAAAAATACAAATTTACATTTATTTATAATTATTTTTATTACTAATAAACCCTATATCAGGGATAGGGTTGCCTATCCCTGAAAATATATCAAATTTCTTGTTATATTTTCAGGGATAGGCAACCGTATGGTCAATTATTGGCAAACATTGCATTATTTTATTTCCTCTTATTGATAATTTGCCTATCGGTTTGGTAATTGTAACTTTTTTCAACCGCTTCTGTCCGCGTGTAGCATCATTATTAAGCTGAAGGTGACCTCTAAAACAGGAGTTTTATCCTGAAGCGGCACCCAATTTTCCAAACCCGTGCTATACAGTACTCGAACTATTTTAGTCTCGATACTTAAAAAACAGAAAATGAATTTTATTTTTGTTAAATAATAGGAAGTTTAAATAGAAAGAAAGAAATTGTTTTTTCGTCGATACAAAATATTAAAAAAGCAAATACTATCGTACCGTTAGATGTACACAGCTGGTATACCGTTACATGTATTACATTACTTATTATAAGATACGATTCTGTTACAATTTTAGTCGTTTAAGGAAACGATATACTTTAATAGTTATCGTTATTATTATTATTATTTATTCCCGACTTGAAACACTGCAATATATCTTAAAGGCTCCTTCAATAAAAACGAGTTTTCAAGACAGAAAAAAGCCTGTACAATCGACTTTTGATAGTAAAATATTCCATAAGTTCTTAAGTATGAAAATCATGTACACCGATATTTAAAAACTTGAAAATTCTAACATTCTAACGTTTATATTAACGAATGTCCTGTCTTTGGGTAGAAAATGGATAATTTATCTTAAAAAAAAGTAAATAAATAAAAGTATCCATCAAATCAAAGCGGATAAAAAAATTTTTCTGACGTAGCATATTTGGGCGCCCTTATAATGCTTGTTATTTTAATAAATTACAATTTAATTAAGAAAAAAAAAATTTATACATCTTATATTATTCCGCCGATAAATTATTAAATAACAACTTTTGAACACCGATTAAAGAAGAATAGGAAACACACCCGAATCTTCTACATTTTTTTTAACGATACGTGCTAATTTCCATTAACGCCGTCTTCATTGTTATGTTATTTCATTTATTTATTATTTTTACGTATTAATAAAACTTTTTTAGTAAAACGGTCTTTTTTAGCCACCTTGTTCCGATAAAAATTTTACCGTCGATTATCCTGATCCGTCCAGCTTTTTTTTACAATTTGAATTTGCTAATTATTAATAATAATTTGATAACCTCTTTTATAATTCGTTCCCTGATATTTATATAATGTATAAATACGTACCGATCTGAATAAAATATTTATTAATTTATAATAATAAAAATTTAAAAAAATAACGAAAACGTATGTTGCGATTTTGAAATATCGGAGGAACTTTTAAAAATATAAAATAATGCGCGACGAAGAAACTCTCTCAAGAGTTTGAAAAATCTATTATAAATTAGAATTATTTGTAACCTGTATACGAAAAAAGATTCTTGATGGTTGTTAAAACATAAAAAATAATAATTGAAGCGATTATCTTAAAAGAAAAGATAATACGTACCGCAATAAATCAAAACTCTTAGTCGTAAAAACTACTTAAGCGACATACATAATGTAAGTGCCGACTTAAAAAAAAAAGGGTCCTGCCCTTCGTTTTTTTTGAAATTACTATTCAGTATTATCACTGCTCTCACTGAGACTACAACTAACCGATTAAAACTAATAATAACAAAATACTAAAATACATCGGACCCCCCCCCCATCCCCGAAATAAGATGGACGAATCTTATGGCCTATAGGGCTGACAGATAGACATATAGATACAACGTAGGTTATATTATACTTTAAGATGCTCTCATTGTTCAAAAGAATAAAAACACGCAGTCGTCTTCAATGAATGTACCAGCTGGGGTGTACCTCTTCAACGAGCAACAAACACACACACACACACTTATGCGTGAATAAGAATAGAAATACTACAGGCTAAAAATTAAAGTGAGCTAACAAATAAAACAGGGGTTTCCTTTTTTGAACGATTATATACACAAACTAGCTTGAAACAGCCGAAATAGGCAACACAATTCAACGGATGAGGAAAGGGGGATCGGTTCGCAATCGTACAAGATGATAGTACATATTCCTACCCTATCTGTCTATCTATGCGGCTCAACAGTATACACAGAAAGTATAAAAAGAGAGAGGACGTTGATCAAGTGAACAGTATGAGATATTAGGGAAGGAGAAGCAGACGTGAAACAACAGCGGAGACTAACAAAGGGTGTTCGGTCAGAATAGAGCTACAGCAAAAAAAAAGATAAAAAAAAGTTATATTAGAGCTGAACTACCCGCTGTTCCTCCGGGTATATTTTGTTTATTACCCGGTCGGGAATCCTGATTTAGAATACCAAAAATAATATTAGTATGAAATTTATTTGCTTTAATTTCTTCTCTTTTCACGAAATCTATCGTTAAAATTTTTCCCTAGCGAATAAATGACAAAAAACTATTCTCGCAAGATTAAAAATAATTCCCCGTTAGAAATGGAAAAATCTGTAGTTTAAATTATTTAAAACCCCGTTTTTATTATTTAAACTAAACGCTTCCTTTCGCCGTGATTTCTGCTTCGACATTAAATTGAAACGAAACTGAAATTAAAATAACTTAAATTAAGGAGTAAATTCGATGGAAAATAGGTTTTATTTCTAGGTATTTTCCGATACTGAAATAATATCCGTTTAAGTCTAATAAAATATTTTTGGCCGGTTTTTCGATCTGTTTGTTTTTAATTAAAAAAATTTAGAAAACTCTTCTTCGTGTTCAGTAGGTGTTACTTATATAAATTTTCTCAGAATTAAACTGTAAATTTTAGTTTACTTTCAATTTAACGAAGTTTTCATAGCACGTCAAATCTAAAAAAAATAAAAAATAATTGTGTTTTACGACACCAATTTTCCGGGTTTTACAATAATCTTCTCAAAAATTACAATCGATAATGTACTGGAACTTGCTTTATTAAATTTTTAAGTCAAAAACCATCAAATTTACCACTTAAGTTTCAATAACTTCATTTTACCCATGAAGCAAAAATCAGGGCGAAACTTTTCGTAAGCTGTAAGTCGAAAATGTCTATATAAACATTTTACTTTATTTTCACCTGTAAAATATGTCCTGAAATTTTTTCCATTTCTTCTTTCATATATATATATATAAATTTTGTAATTTAATCATTCATTTTTCGATTAATTTAATTTGCTTTTCCCCTTTTTTAATTCTTGTTTATTCTCACGGTATTACGTTAGCTCTTTTATCTAAAGGCATGAAATATTGTCCAAAAGATTTTAATGAATTAGTTTTGTATAAATTAATATAGTATTATATTTACACTTAAAATACCGTTTATCAAAACCATAAATACGCAGAAAATAAATTTATCTGTATCTTTCGCAAGAAATAAATTATCGTCAATTAAACGGTTTATGAAGAGAAGATGTGGAATAATCGATCTTAATCGTTAAGCGGTGGGTCAGAGATGTAAATGTGCGCTGTTCTTTCGTACATGAAAGTGCAAGAGGATATTTTTCATTTTGTCACTCGATTCCCTGTCCTCGCCGAGCGGAGGAGTCGCCGGCTAGTGTCGATCGAGTCGTCGCGTGATTTATTTACACACATTTTGAATGGAAAGGTTCAGTTGGGATCTGCGGCAACAAATCGCAGAGATGCGGAACATTATATAGATAGAAGCCGGTTCGGTAGTTCGATTATCGGCTGCTTAGGAACTGAAAACCATTATCACGTCATGGACGGCGATGTAGCGATCTTTCTCCATCATCTACATCTACATTTTACATTACTTTTCGCCTAATTTCCGGTTGTTTATGTTAAGGTGAACGAACCTAAATCGTAAATGTAATCTCTTAATTTTTACGTGTACTCGGTTTAAATTAAATTACGTTAAATAACAATACTCGTTAAGTAAATTTACCTTTATTTTTTAATCGGGCTACTTTTTTTTGAAATTTATTGTAATTTTTTTTAGTTTTTGTTTTTAATTTGCATCGTGTATGTTATTCATAATAAATTTGACCTTATTTCTATTGAAGGGTTATCGTTTCTAACTAGAAAGATAAGTGCAACATGATAATATTAGCAGAAATAAAGGTATTAATTTTGTATTTAGTAATATTTTCTTTCTCAGCTTATTATTCTGCTATGATCACTAAGTAGTGTAGCATTCTTGTTTCATCTATAGTATTATTTTATCATTTAATACTCTAAATTTGCCAGCCGACGATTTTTAGATTAATTTGTAGAACGTACGTTCGTTATACGTTGTGAATTGTATATGGCAATTATTTGTTATAGATAATGTATTTACGATGAAATATTTGAAGTAAAGTAAAAGATGTTTATACCTCTAGTTAACGATATAAGTTCGATTCGCAAAATTTTGTGCAACAAATTGTGCTATTCATGTTTAAACCCGTACAAAAGAAAAAAAAATTCGCTCGTTTATTAAATGATATTAGTTAATAGAATTGCAAAATAAATAAATACGACAAATTTAATAGTAGTTTTTATTTCATAAAGACGAAAAAATGAAATTCTACGTTTAATGAAAATTACAAGAAAGTTCAACGTCTCGATGCTTTTTTCCAAAACCGGAATTTTAATAAATTTTCAACTAATTTTATAACGGTTAAATCAAAGTTAAAATTTTTACTGGAAAATACTAAATAGATGCGAAATAAATTTTTCTAACAATTTTTAAGTAAATTAAAACGTAAACAAAATTATAATTATATAACAGTACAGAGAAATATTACACATCATAAAAAGATTAACTGCAATAAAGTAATATTATAATTATATATTACGCCCGAAAAAAAAAGATGGAAAAAAATTCAAACGGCATAACATCTTACGCGAACTTCCTTCCTTCTTTTTTTTATACGAATAATTATAATTATAAAAATAAATAAACAAATATACGTACATCTTTTAAATTCTTTTTTGAAGTAATATAAATTTTTGTGTGTAGCATTGACCTTGACTTACATTTTAATCATTAGTTGTGTTTCTCATTTTCTATCCTGGCGAGGTAGTTCAGTAATTAACAGATGTGATGGACGGACTACACCCATACCCGATAAGCTTGCCCGACAAAAAAACCCTTTTCAGATTAAGTACCGAAAGTTAAATATTTACTTAGTTAAGTTTGAACGTACAAGTTAAATATAAAGCTCTTCTACAATATGTAGTTTTACTCTAACAGTAACAAGAAAAATGTCGGTGCTTTTCTGTTTTGTTTTACTATTTCGATCGACATAAATTACAGGGAAGGACTGAAATACACACTTGAAATCAGAGCAATAACGCATCGTTCCAAAAACTTTCGCGTAACACGGAAAACGTTTTTCTTCATAAACCCAAGTAGTGCGGAATTAATGACGTTATCGAGTCGTATAACCTATATCTTATTATAACAATAAATATTTAATTATCGTGTTCGATCGATCGGGAGTAATGTACCGTTTGAGATAATGCGATATGCAAAACCGCAAACGCTGAAAAACCACGCAAGCGCCAAATATATAATACTTTCAAAGACTGCAGGAACGTTCAACTAAAATCGCATTTCATCTTTTTAAATAAGTACCGTGAACGTCCGGTCGCCGCCGAGTAACGGCGAGCTCTGAGCGGCAACCATTACTACCCGACGTAAAAACAAGTTTTTCACTCTAAGTCATCCCCTTACCAAATAATTGTTCTATTTTTAACAAATGAACGCGACAATTTTGAAATGAAATATAGTCGACTAACTCCATACAGTATGTTGTAAAATGTGTTAATAACGGATGACAAAATATTACCCATTACAAATTACACAGTAAATATTGAGATTGTTATTATATTACTTTAATTACTTACTTAAAAATGAATTATTCGCTTAATTCCTCGGCTAGAACGACCTTCTCGCTGTCATCATTGTCTTTAGTGTAATCGAAACTATTATCACTGTCGCTACGTAAAGAGACGATGAAAGATTCCGTAAGAGAGAATTAACGATTCTTGACTCCGATATTCACTTTAAATTTTTTAACATTTTCTCAAAAATGTTAAAAAATTTAAAAAACTAGCTCATTGAGCTAGTTTCTAGCTCGATGAGCTAGAAACTAGACTAAACTGTTTCTAGCTTGAATTTTTTCAGAAAGAGTATACGGTACGAAGCATTGTCGATAACTACTACAGACTAAGAGGAAGGTTAGAAACTAATATTTCTTCAGCCCGCTTCAAACAATTTTTGGTATTCGTATAACGCACGGCTATATCGCCACTTTTTGATTCGGTTGTCCAAGTTAACATCGCTTTTGGAATAACGCCCGTTTCACATCCGACGTGAATTATAATTAAGCGTTCACTTTTACTTATCGGTAAAAGAAGTCCTCCACCGCTGTTGTCAGCCCGTGATTTTGCCGTCGAACGAGATGATAAAACATAGGATTTGTGTAAGTTTAGATCGCCCGGTTAAATTTTCTAAAATCACTGATCGCCTGCAGATATGTGCAGGCGATCATGATATGAAATCCTTTTCTGCCTAATGTCATGTTTTTCAACTAAAATGTTCACTCCCTTTTGCGCCACTTAAAAACTAATTGATCTTAAACTAATTTTACTGCCGTTAAAATAATTATTAATTTTCAATTCTATAGAACTTTAGAGTTTGTTAACTGTTGGCAGCTACTCTATTTTTGAGTGAAATTCATTCGTAGTTCGCCTAACCGCACCCTTATCAAGATCATCTAATCTGGTAACTGGTTTACAACGTTTCTTACCGTCGGGGTGATAAACGAACACTGGTCCCTCGGATCGAAGAAGTTATATTTGTTTCTTTTCTTAGGCTTTGGACCTGAGTTCTGGAGATGCCACAGACAGTTGCAGTTCTCTCTTTCACACTTCTGTATAGCAATTAAATGGTTGTCATTTCATTTTTTTATTTTCTTACAACTAAAGTCTTTCTTCACGAAATCGTACACGTTGTTTACAACTTCGCGCGTCTGCCTTTGAAAATTTTTACATTTTACAACAGATTTAAATTCACGTGAACGTACTACTTAAAAAGTTTGAACCGTAA
This sequence comes from Zanna intricata, assembly GCA_010016005.3. Classification (NCBI taxonomy): domain Eukaryota; kingdom Metazoa; phylum Arthropoda; class Insecta; order Hemiptera; family Fulgoridae; genus Zanna; species Zanna intricata. The sequence goes on along the minus strand of JAAAKQ030503358.1, from coordinate 5,597 downwards.
ACCTCACGATAAAAACTATTAACAAAATATCGAAACATGATGTACTTTCTTAATACTGTAAACACACAAAACTACATCGATTCGTAAACAACAGTCGTATCATGTTTATGCTACCAATCATGGTGTATCAATGTTTCAGAGAACAATAGTATAGCAGTGCGTGCAACACCCAAGCTCGCCGTTATGTGGCGGCTACTGCATGTGTGAGGGCCTGTGTGTACCTATTTAACTTTGGCAAACACTTCCCCACAAAGCTACACAGGATGACAGGAAGTTGGCAAACTTAAGGACTTATTCAGGACATCGAAGTAAACAAAAAAGTTAACGCGAAAAATGTCCTATCTGACTTTATTTTTCCCTGATTTTGCCTTTTTTAATGAAATCTCGTGTGCATGTAATCTAACAATTTCTACAAAATAAATATAGTTTAACAGTTTTATCTTTAAAAAATTCTTTTAATGGAGGCTAATAAAATTGTTTAATTATTAATAGTTCCGTAAATATTAGTTTTATCCAATTATGTTTTATTAAATAAAACTTTAGCCTTTTACTGAGAATAAAATGACATTTTATTCAAATCGATCGTTAAGCGGCTGACAGATTAATTGGATCACAAAAATTAAGCGACTTGATAGTTTATCCCTTTTTTCACGCATTCATTTAATAAAAATTACAATCTTTGTCTTTATCTACAGATTCCTTTATTAAAAAAATAACTAAGCCTGTATTAAGCGTGTATAAAATGTTCTTTAATGTTCATCTCTTTACAAAGTTTTTGTATAAATATCTTCCCCCTTATCGGCCAAAAATTTCGTCATTTCTTACTTCATTAATATCCTCCAGTAATACATATGTCCTCTATTTTTTCCATTTTGTTTGTCCCCTCTATCGTCAATATATGTTTCAAATTAACATAGATTTTTAAGCTTCAAACTAATAACATATTTTTATAATTCTTAATTACATCAGGTACGATGAAAGATCTTATTCGCGTCACTCCTCTTGTGATATCTACCTTACCTTCATCTTCCGTAATTTCACTAAACGAACAGAAATATTTTGACCTTCTATTACATGGTGTTTACATATGTTAAAAGGCAATCTCTTTTTTTTTCTGTACATTCCACTGCCATTTGTACTTGCCATTTCTGTACTTCCATTTTAACGCTATTTATTTTCATTTATATATATATATATCCAAATTCACAAAAGAAGAGAAACAGTACAGCTGTTTGTTTATGATGTGAATTGTGCACTGATGAACAATTCGAGGAACCGATTAATATTTTATATTTAATTAAATATGAATCAAACATTACGATACGATATCGGTACAACAATGCTTTTTAAATAAGTATTACAAATCCTCTTGTTTCACAAAATCACAGCTAAGAAACAAATTCCTGATAAGCAAAACATAAACAAAACACACCACCATTTAAAAAAAATGTTTCTGACGAATCCTATGTTTAAAAAGAGCGGTATCTCATTTTAACTCGATTATTTCCGGGTATCGATCTATGTTAAAAACATACTGCTGTATTCATATACAAGTTTAATAATTAAAATTCGTAAATTTAAATTTTAAGGTACGGTTCTATCGACAGAGAAGAATATTCAAGTATTTAGTTGTTCGACTAACTTTTCAACACTTTTTTTTAAAATTCAAACAACATAAATAAAAACAAAATTTCCTAGTGAAATAGCGTAAAATTAAAAAAAAGGACAGAAAAACCCCACAACAATACATTTATTTATTAATTATCAAAAAGGAACATAATTGGGGAAAACTTGGATAATAAAGAAATCAATTCCTCGAAAATCAGGGTGGTTTTAAGAGAACTTTTTATCAATGTATAAAAACGGATGAGAAATATAATATTACGCGTAACGGTGGATAATACAATCGGGACATATAAAGGGAAAAGATGAATTTTGTAGATACGAAAATTGTAACCGATGTTATTTTAAGTCTATGTCGATATAAAAACTTTTTTTTTAATGCGTAAGAATCCGAAATATTTTCTTATTCCTCCATACAAAAATGTCTAGTCGTTTTTATATTTCTTTACAAATATTTTAACTTCAACACTGAATTTTTAGAGTTTACATCTTTATTTGCTGTATAAATTCTAATCGTCGATTTGGCGAACAGATTTTACTACCTTCCAATAAGTAATTAACTAACTAAACGTGTTTTCACACGTTAGTGTAAAGTTTGGAACATAATTTTTTTATCTTAAAACCTTTTTATTTTAAACTTTAATGGATCGGTTTTCACCATTTTTCACGATACCTTATTACAGAATTTCATATATTTTCGTTTATGGCATTTCCATAATCCATATTTCGCTACTGTAAAACACGCTAATTTTTACTCAGTTATCATAAAAATTGTTTTTAATTCCTATATGTGTTGAAGACAAGAAAATTATTTGCATCTGTAAACCTGCTCTTCTTACAAGGTCCTCTTCTTACATTGTAATTTTGCAAAGTACGAGAGGTGTTAAAAAAGTGCGAATTCAAGAGATAGCACTCATCCTAAACTGTCGAGAGCATTTTTGCATCTCTGCTAGGAGCGTACATCAAATATTAGTCTCATACACTCATAATTCTGTACATAGTCCATCAAATATTGTGATGCGTTAAAAATCGGACCAAAGAGAATTTCGTACGGCGATCAAACATTATTTTTTGAAAGGCATAACCGCACAAAAACTAAAGTCGAGCCGGATAAATATTAAGGTGAGTCGGCTTCATCGGTCGAAACAGTTTAGAAACGGTTCGGTTCGGATCGAAACGATCTGGTAAGTGAAAATGACGCCGAGTGTTCTTAACGCCTGTTCATGTAACAACCAGGGGTGCGCGCGTAAATTTTCCAGTTAACGTTTGATTTCGCATTACGGCATACTTCAGGAATAAGGTCCGCAGTCGCAGGTGGCCGGCTACAGGACAACGTTATGAAAAATTCACATTTATTTCGACATTTACACCCATAAGAAGCACAGCTTATCTTTTCCATGTCAAAAGTTTAACTTTTTTGACTGCTTTCGAGCGGTCTGATTTTTATAATTTAGGTTATATTTTTTTTACGTTAAAATAAAACGTAGACCAGACTTTGAGATGAAAAAAATTTTTATATGAAAGGGCAATTTTTTATTTCTCCCAAAAAGCAGTACCAGAACGGCGTTCCGGCAGCAGTGCACCGCTGGTTACAACCGCAGATAATATTGAAAAAAAAAAAAATCCGATATTCTGATTGAGAACAGGCGATCGAAAGAGTGTGATATTGCTAAGATGATATCTCAAACCAACGGGCAAATCGTATTTTACAAATATTTACGTATGCAAAAACTGTTGGTTAGACGGGTGATGCGTTTGCTCACAATTAATTAAAAATTTTAACTAGTAAAAGTTTCTAAGCGATTCGGGATTGTTTCAAGACGATCGAAGCGAAGTCTATACCATTTCATAACAGTCGATGAAACTCGAATACGTTATTAACGACCTGAAACGGTCAAAAAAGAAGGTTTCGCGGGAACGTTTAGCGCGGGAACTCGCTACAAAGGAGAAAACCGTTCCATTAGCAGGACGGGTGACCGCCAACGTAGCATAATCTTAATTAACCTTCTGGAGAGTAAAACAATAACCGAGCAAAAATGCGCATTTTAATCGTATCATCTAAACGTGGGAAAAAAAGAAAAAAAAAAACAACCAAATTTGACGAAAAAGAGGATTCTTTATAGCCGATACAACGAACCGATAATCTTGGTAACAAAACTGCTAGAATTACGCTCCGAAATTCTTCCGAATCTTCTTCTCCTCGCTAGACTTAACGCCTTCGGATTATTTATTTCCAAATATGAAGAAACGACTAGCTAAAAAGGAGATTTACGCTTAACTATGAAGTTATTGCCGAAAAATGTGCCTGTTTTGAAGACTTGAATAAATCACAGCATAAGAACGGGATAAAAAAAATCGTCGGACTAAATATATAGACCGGAAAAATTTTAACGAGAAATGACAAAAAAAGATTAATCTCGAAAGATCGAGTCTACTTTATTTTAGCACGGACTTATCAAACCTCCCGAGTAAATAAAAAATTCTTTTACAAAATACCAGAAGGTAAATAATTAACGTACCATTATAATATTCCTTTCTATTGCGTTTAGTTAACTTTGCCGCTTTACTCGCACCTCATTAGGGGGAGCTCTGCTACGCGTAGGTAGGATACATCTTAGTTTACGGAAGAACGTTAATCATGCGATTCGTTAAGTATATAACGGACGAGGTAAAGCAAATCGTAAGTGAATTACAAAAACTGAATTTTGTGTGAAAGATTAAATAAAAAAAATACTGGTATTATGAATTAAATAATCGAATACATTTATATCTTAAAATTTATAACAGAAAACTTTTATAATATTTACTGTTTGTATATAAATATAGGTCACACTAATATTAGTTGTGTTTGTGTCAAGTTTTAATATCTCTCCGCGATCGATAAATTCACATCAACCGATAATATTTCAAACCTCATTTTACCTAAAACCACCATTTTTTACCATATTTTCACCTAAAATAATATAATTTGACTGATACTTCCTCACCGTTTCTTTCTTCGATATCTTTATTGTTTCTTATACGTACAAACTGTTGTAAATTAAATAAGATCGGTCATATCCGTTATTAATCGACTGCGAAATTTCGCCGTTTTATCATATTCATCACAAAGATATAATCTTATATTAGTTATAAGTAATTTTATAAATTTATCTCTCTATATAATTAAAGCTCTACTTAAAAAATATATATTATAAAACATTTTTACAATCCGCAGTGTTATATATCTTCTAAAAATTAATTTAAGAGCTAAAATTATCAATAATAATGTAATTATTATTACTGACGTATAACTACATTAAACTGTTTTAGTTAATAAAATAAATACGGATCGCTACAAGATATGACGATTAAAAATATATACGTTTATGTAACAAATATAACCTTCGGGAAAAACTTAACATTTTGTCGGATTTATTTTAATTTAAAAAAATATTCTATAAAATCATCAGATTTCTTATTATACACTTCTATACAATAACAAACAAACAAAAACCCTTATGTAGCTTCCCCCTATATAAGGGTTTTTTCTTTTAAATTTTAAGTAGTCGGACTAAAACGTAGAGCGTATCGTATTTTATGAAATGATTTCTTTTCTGTTTTAATGCGGTAAGTCACTGATTAAATTACGCGTAAGTTTGTTCTATTATCCCGCAAACGATATTTAGGAGAAAAAATAATAATTTCGACTCGTCATTATATTTATTAAAATCGGAAATCTGTTCTTGAAATATTATATTTAACAGAAAAACATATACAGATGCGACGTACATTCTCACAGCAAACGCCGTATATATACGGTGAAGTTTCAGTAGCTCAGATCAAGGCATCATTTTGGGTTCATTTTGAGAAATTATGTTGGTAACACTGAAACCTCGACTTAATTAACTTAATATGGCCGGCCTCCGTGGCGCGAGTGGTGGCGTCTCGGCCTTTCATCCGGAGGTCCCGGGTTCGAATCCCGGTCAGGCATG
>JAAAKQ030503326.1:5255-20277 GCA_010016005.3 Zanna intricata | reverse complement strand
AGGTCCCGGGTTCGAATCCCGGTCAGGCATGGCATGTTTCACACACGCTACAATTCGTTCATCTCATCCTCTGAAGATATAACCTAACGGAGAACTAAGATAACCTATCGGTGGTTCCGGAGGTTAAAAAAAAAAAAAAAACAACATTGCATCACATTTTTTTTTGTGGTGTCCGTAACAGCACTTTATATTAATTTATATTATAGTTTTGTATATCCCGTCGTTGCATTAATTCTGTATCACGTCGCTCAAGTAGTTTGTGGTGTAAATGAGAACGTGTCAGATCCGTAACCATGCACACATCGGTTCAAATCCGACTTCACATGGTATATATCTTTTTTTTACTTTTTTTTAGTTTATATGTATTGATTTATTAATAATTATTAACCTCTGCAAAAATGTTTGAATTAAAATAGAAAGTATATAAAATTTTATTTCACTAATAACTTATGATTTTTTTCCATATTTTTTTTCAATCGGAGGTTAATAATTATTAATAAATCAATACATTTAAACTAAAAAAAAAAATAATATATACGATGTGAAGTCGGATTTGAACCGATGCATCTTCCCTTTGTAAGATCCAAATATTTGATTAATTAAAATTTTATCTGCCTATAATAATGTAACCAATGAAAATAAGTACCATTTATATATCGTTGAAAAGCTCTCGATAAAGGCTTATTACTGCAGTTAAGAAAAAATCCAAATCCAAATTTTTTTTTGGATTTTGGACTTTTTTAATCACTTTTGGTCCAGTCTATTGCACAAGTAGATGTTATAATAGTCCTAAATCTAAAATTTCAACATTCTACGGCTAAACGTTTTTGAATTATATGAGATACATACGTCCGTACAGACGTCACACCAAAACTTGTTAAAATGGATTCAGGGATGGTCAAAATAGATATTTCCGTTGAAATCTGAAAACTGACATTTTTTGTGAGCACAATACTTCCTTTACTTCGTATAAGAAAGCAAAAAAGTAAAATGAAATCTTAAATAAATTTAAAAAATAAAACCGATTAAAAAACTGCGCAAAGCGAAAAATTAAATTTTTTAAATTATAATTTTGCCAATTAATTAAAAGTAACTTAATTGTTGTGTTGTTTTTTAATTTTCCACTGCCTTCTAAAAGTTTGAAAACCGTAAGATATAGCGTACTTCAGTAATTTTTTTTTTAAGTTTTTTTATTTCACTTTCTTTACTCAATTCTTATTTTTTAACAGTAGTTAATTTTTTATCTTACTAAAAGAATTAATACCTAGCAGCTCTGAGGTTTGAATATTCTTTATCGTTTTGTTAAGCACTTTTTTCCCAATTTCACTGAAGAATTTTTTGATATAATAAACTGTAACACAACACTTCCCATTGATCTAATGAGGTGTTATACTCCACTTCGTGTTCAGCGAACACGAATAACCGAAACCACTCGCAAAGATTGATAATGGTAATTATAATTTAAAACCTAAGTGAATTAAAATTAGGTGTTTATAGTTAATAACTTTTTTTTAGCTCTCTCTGTTTCAGTTTACTTATGACTGTAATGCATGTAAAATCAGAATTTCTGTCTTTTAAGAGTAATGATTTTTAACATGTAGCTAGTCGCTGTGGTAAATAGTGATGATGTCACTTGCAGACTGATATAAGTTGTTTGTGGATTTCTCTTTTTTTAGAGTCAAGGAGTAAATTGATGTTTTGAGATGATTTAAGTGTTTCAGATTTGGTCATAGGGCAATATGCTTCATTCTGCGCGTATTGTGGTGAATAAGGACCCAAGCGTGAAGAGTGTCCTAAAATGTCCGAGGCAGAAGACTACTTGTTAGATTGCAGAAGATTGCGCCAGGATTTTAACCACTCTGCCGATAGTAAGAATGTGGTTTTTATTTGAGAGCTGTTGATATTTATCTTAATTCATTGCAGGTTAAGTTTGGACAGATAAATTCTTAAGGTACTAAAATTGTTCAGATTGAGCTAGGTGAAATTGTTGAAAGGAGGTCCCCGATAGAATTCTTCTGCAACATTCATATATGGTACAGGATATTCCAGGTTTTAATAGTTGGCAAAAATTTTATAGTGGAAATAATAATATGTCCGCAGTCTATGTAAGAGAACATTGAATTGTCTCTTTTTGAAACAAGTCTCTGATTCTCATCATATCGCTGTTAAACTTGTTATTGAAGGTCTTGATTAGTTCGTATTTTCAATACACAGATCCTACTGAAAAACATTTAGAAAAGTGGGGTAGAATTTTTGGTCTTGTTGGTAGCTGTCCTACAGTGCTACGTGCTGATATAAATGATAAGTCACCTCTTTGACATAGTAGAGCTACAGATGATATTGATGAATTAGTTGTAGGCTTTTATGTGCACTACGGATTAGAGACAAGTTTTCGGTGAGTTACTAACATATGCTGGTGACAAGGACCCCACTATGTGCTCCTTCGATACGCCTTTAACGCTCCTAACAGTTACTGGAAATGTTTTTGAAAAGGTATTCTATCTTTGTATTGGTGATAAATTGAATTCTGGAAACATGTTGATGGATGATCAGCATGGTTTTCGCCCAGGCAGGGTTACATAAGATGCTATTCTTAAGGTTTTCAACATTGTTTTCTCTGATGAGTCTGAGTATGTCTTATATATCTTTTTGAATTATCAGGGGCTTTTAATAATTTGTGAAAGCCCCTGCTCTATTTCAGCTGCAAAGCATAATTGTACGCAGAACGAGCTGAATGTGTTATTAGTTATTTTAGTAGTCAAGACGTCATTCTTCAAGACGATGTCTCAAAAGTAGGAAAAACGCTATCTAAAGGTTGTTCACCGGATAGTGTTTCAGAACCCCTGCTCTGAGTTGTTCAATTCGATTTATTGATGGGGTTGAGGTTACTCAATGGATGTCATGTCATCAAGTATGCGGATGATGGACTTTTTTTTGGTTAGGGGAAATTCGAGGCATGAGTTCGTATTCAGAGTAGCCCAAGATTCTCCATTTGTGGAGTTTGGAACATAAGATGGTGTTTAGCTCAGAGAAAACAACGATGGTGTTGCTCAAGGGCAGACTAGCTGTTATCCGACGACCTTGTGTACCAATGGAAGATCATCGAATTAGGTATGTCTCGCTGCAGAAATATCTATATGGTGTTTCTTGATGAGAATCTTTCAGGCACTTTCAATACGCTGCCAAAAAGGCTTGTCATCCTTTCTTCAGTGATTGAATAGCAGTTCACCGCGATTCGGGATTTAATTTCAGAACCATGCATGTTCTGTATAAGGGCGTATGCAAAGATATAATGCTGTATATAGAACCTATGTGAGCTTATTGAATGAGGTACAAATGTTGTAGGAATATTTTTTGAGAGTCCAGCATCTTCTATTGTTATCTTTTATTGATTGGTACCTGCAGGACAATCTCTCAAGTGACGGTCCTTGTTATTTCTGGTATTGAGCTCACTAATATCCTTGAGATTGAGCGCCAGATACGTTATGATGCCAATAAGGTAGCCCAACTTACCTCTGGGCACATAAAAGAAATAGACGACCAAGGTTTCCATTTACGTCAGGTCAGGTGGATTGAATCGTTCGTTGGCCGTTTAACGCATGGTATTTTTCCTGATCTGAGAAGTATGCAGGTGGATTTTCTCCAAACGGCATATTAAAAAGTTTCTTTCCGGAGGTGGTGCTTTGCGAGATAGGTTGGCCAGATTTGGTTTCATTAATTCAGGCCGGAGTGTAGAGCCTCTGATGATTTGCGCCATCTCTTATATTTTTGCCCCTGGTATGAAGCTGAACGTACCAAAGTACCTAGTAAGCTTGCGAGAATCAATTCTCGTTTTGATCTGTAACTTAACTGGAAAACCGAAAGTGAATAAAACATAATTGCTGGCTTCCCTGCAGATGATGGTTGAGGCGGTCTAATGCTGTTGTAGTTTGGAAAATTAGAATAGAATTCCAGATGGCTAGAGGTCCGCCTAGATACTTACTTCGCCAAGATAGGCGTTTTAGCAACGAGCCCCGGTTAGCTGAGATATTCGGTGTTAGGATGAGAATAGATGTGTGGAGAACTCTGTGATGGAGCTGCGGTGTGAGAGAAAGTATAATTGATCTCGCTTCCGAAAGCTGACCAAAAGATAGAGAGTATATTTTTATTAGAGACTTATTAAACTTTTTTCTTGATTTTTAGAAAATCAAGAGGACTTTGAGTAAATTGAGTTGTAGAACAAAATTGTCGCTTTTTGAGATAACACTTGAGTTGTTCGTTGTTGAATTAAACTTGTTTTGTTGGTATGAGGATAGTATTTTTGGTGTTTAAAAACTCAATTACGTAATGTCCTGAGTGCATAGTCTAATTTAAGTTAGATGCTGGAAGATTTTTTGTCTGAAACGTTCAGTGTTAGAGGAAGGCGGGGGATCACGCTTCCGCGATCGGTTAATCTGAAGTTGAGGGTTGTAAGTTGTGGTAGAAGTTCGTGGTTGTAAGAGGCCATAATATTGTGTATATTACGAAGGCGATAATATTGTTATATTAATATTTAATATTGTGATTATATTGTATTCGTTGATGGCAATATCTGCCGAGGATTACGACCGAGATTGTGGCTGGGATCCTCACAAGACACTAGTTTCTCTTTCGGTGGTCAGGTTGTTCCTACTGGGTATACAATAACTCCCTGCCAGAAATAAATCTTTAAGAAATATAAAACACTAAGAAATAAGCAAAAAATTACCGATTATTTTTCTAGCAATGGACAAGATCATTCCAACAAACACAGTATCATGTTTGTTATAATGTTTAGTATATTTTATGTTACACGTTATTGTATGCCTTTTTTTTTTCAAGACAACTGCGTTACTACTACTTTTAATAAAAATAAATATATTTATTTATTTTTATTGCGGTAGAAAAAATAAATATATTTAATAAATAAACACTGTAAGAATCAGATCACCAATGATTGTCTCTTAAATAAAAATTCCAAAAATGCGGTCATTAATTTTTTTAGTCGTAGTTTGCAAATTTTAAATTGTAAATAGTGTAAACAAATAAATAAAAAGGACTTTAAATGATGTATTTCATAAATTCATCAGGAAACAAGTATAAATAACAATAAATTCTTAAAATACCTTTAGCAATTGCACTAGAGTTGATTAATAATAAATCTTCTGGATATTAGACCGAAATTCAACACGAGAACTTCGGTATCGTAACCAACATACTGGTTCCATAAGTGAAAAATCAAAATATTATTAATGATCAAATATCATTATTATTATTATTGGTGGTAAAATATTCATTATTTTTATACGCGGTAGAAAAAAATAAATATATTTAATAAATAAAACACTGTAAGAATCAGATCACCAATGATTGTCTCTTAAATAAAAATTCCAAAAATGCGGTCATTAATTTTTTTAGTCGTAGTTTGCAAATTTTAAATTGTAAATAGTGTAAACAAATAAATAAAAAGGACTTTAAATGATGTATTTCATAAATTCATCAGGAAACAAGTATAAATAACAATAAATTCTTAAAATACATTTTTATTTTATTATCTTATATGGGTACCTAAATTTTACTTATTTTTCTTTTCTGTTTGTCAATAAAGGCAATCAACTTTCTTATATTTTATTATGTCTTTGTCGTTCCATTTTTCCATAAAACTACTTTTTTTTATCTTTACTGAGAACAAATTAAAAAAATAAAACCAAATACAAAACTTTTTTTTCTTTTTTTTTTTTTAATATCACAACTCAGTTCTTCGGCTTACAAAAAAAAAAAAAAATGTTATAATATTTTCTTCCTTTTGCCATTTTATATAATTACAAGCTTATTTAAAGATAAATCTTGCCAAAAATTTATTAAAATAAATTTTCCTTTACAAAACTCTTGTTACTGGATGAGATTTTAAGTAATATTAATTAAACAAAGAAGTAAATTTGCATTTTAAGTAAGTTGTACTTAAAAAAATAATTATAGTACTTTAATAATAATTTATAGTAATGCATTAAAGATTGTTATTTTATTATATAATACTAATATTTTATATATATAATGTAAAATGAAAAAAAGTGTTTTGATCGGTGCCAATTAAGGGTAATTAACTTATTGATTATTTTAATTTAGCGCCAATTTCAATGAGTTAAAATTAAAAGAACACAAGTTCTACAAGTTTAAATCTGTAAGTTTTTTAGCTGTTAATTTAAAAATTCTGACTTTTATATAGTTTAACTGATGACTTACGAGAATAAAAAAATTTTCTTTTACTGCGAAATTTTATAAAAATCAAAATCGTCTTAATCGTACTGTGCTGTGTTATTTTTCAAAAAAATTAATAAAAAAAACCTATATCTTATGTACAATTAAAAATTCAGTATTTTGTAGAAAATTTAGTGTAATTTTCTACAAAATACTCTATCTGATATTTTCTTTGGGAAAACAATTTATTATTTTTTGTTGCGGTTGTAATATATACGTTTATAAATTATTTTTAATTGTACATAGAAAACAACTATAACAGTGAAATTACGTTTAAGCTTTAAAATAAATTCCGTTTTAAGAAATTACATTTTAAGCCCTTAAAATAACTACTCATTTTAAAAACAGCCGATTTTTTTTTTTTTATCTTAATGCGTTTATTCTTTTACAATTATTAAAATTAGTCTAATTAGTGTAACCATTAACTTAAAAAAGTCTTTCCCAACTATTCATGTAATAACTATTTTGAAGTTAACCTCAAGAAAATCTTGTTATTACTTTTTTTATTATAAAATATATAAAAATATTTCTTGGAAAAAATGTTTAATAATTTTCGAGAATTTAATAAAATTTTGGAAACAAAAAAATACAATACTTATTCGCTATTTTGTAAAGAATAAATTATAGGATGAAAGAAGGTCATCTTGGTTGAGACTTAGATGTAGGTATAATGGTGCTTTATGTGAACAGCAGCCAACTTAGCTAGGAAGAGGAAACGCAGGAAGACCTTGGCATGAATTACGCCCAGGGTTCAACTATAGAAGAGGCCAAATTTGGTATTATTCTACTTTTGCCTCCGACTAGATTCTTTACTTAGAAGGAGGATCACTGTTTTATTACTCATAATTCATAACAGTGTAATTACCTTTAAGGCGATTTTACGTCAGATTTCATTTTTTAAATTTTTTAAAAAGATTTATTGACTGATTTAAAAAAAACCGTTTAATTTTAAGTTTATTATTATTAATCTTATAAGAAATTGTGTACTACTATAATCTAAAAGTCAAATAATATTAACTGTGATTAACAATGGGTAAGGAAGCAAAACCACTTTTTTCTAATACGAGTAGATTGAGCTATATTTATAATATTTGAGTCAATATAAGTACTCTGTAAATTAAACATGTTATTTATCATAATTTAAGCATAGTGCGTTCGGAAAGTCGCTTTGCAGCACGCCTTAGAATTATGAGGTGCATTCTCTTCTTTCGGTTTTAGGTTGGATGCCCTGTGGATTCGTTGGGCGTTGCTCAGTAATAAATCAAGACGTCAGTTGCTGAGTTGTAAGTGAACATGCTTCGTTTCGTTTCGTGTTGTTTCGTTTATCGGAATCATTAGTTGCAAGAAACGTATTGGTTCTTTCGGTTTAGGAACACATTTTTCTCGTTGGACACCTCTCTCGTAAACGTATAGTGATCGTCATATATTGAATTTAGTGAACTAAAAATTTTCTGAAAAGTTTTCCTGTTTCTCCCTGCAATGCAGTTCAAACTCTTTTCAAAAAATTTGGGCAAATGCTCTGTTGACGACACTGATACTGAGTGGAAGACCACCCAAACTAAACGAACGGAAGCTTCTTGGTATTTCGGATGCTATAGCCGAAAGTCAATGTGTAAGTTAGCACAGCAGTTAGATAATGGACTTGTCCAATATCTAGCTGCTGTGCTAACATAAGCTTTTTAAGCTATACATAAAGCTTTTTAAGAAAAGAACTGATACTTTTCCCCTACAAAGTAATATGTTGAAGGACTGAAACCTACGATCATGCCATAAGATTAAATTATTATCAATGGTTTAAACATTTGTTGACCAAAATTCCGTAGATATTCGCGACATTACGTTTTTTATACATGAAGCATGGTTTCATCTGGAAGCATATTTCAAGTCACAAAATACACAAATGTGGTCAACAACTAACCCTCATGAGTTACATGAACAATCTTTACACGAAGTAAAAATTGGAGTCTAGGTCGATGTGTGTAGAACATGCATTATCAGTCCAATCTTTTTTGAAAACACAGTTAATAGTGATCATTATTATGCTAATTTAACAAACTTCAATAGTCAGTTAACAGAAGTGTGAAAATCAATTAAGGTTGGTTCCAACAAAATGCTGCCACACAGTTAATAGGTCAATGACATTTTTACAAAATGTCTTTGGTGAACGAATCACTTTGAGGGGTTTGCAGCCTGAATGCTTACCTGATCTACATTCCCTGATTACTGTGTAAGGGGGGTAGTGAAACAGCAGTGTATCACAACAGACCACACTTGACTGCCTAACTAAAAAACCATACTGGAATGTCTTGTAACGGCATATGTTACAAGACATTCCAGTACGTCAGCTGGTTAAAATGTTTTAAAACAAATTGAAACCTGAGCATCTTGTATTAATGTTGAAGAAGTCATTTTCAACACCTTTCATAAACTATTCCAGTTATTGTAATATTCATTTCTACAGAATAATTAAATAAAAATACAAAATAATATTTAAGAAAATACTGTTACTATACTTCCACAATTCCAGAGTACAGCAACTTTCTAAACACTCTGTATTTCACATTCTTGAGAATTACACATTCTCAAGAATGTGTATTTCCCATAACAGGTTTTCTAGGGAAAGTGAGCAGTGAAATGAGTTCCCATTGTCTTCTTGTGAGCCTAAAGTGCTTTAAACATCAATTTAACCAAAACCACAGATATCAATTTATTCCTAATATAATGTTAACTGTATTTACCATAGGGAATGGTTGTAAAAGAACATTATTATTCACAAATAAAGGATCTGATATTAATATTTCTTGATCTTTGGGTGCCTTATATTTATCTTAAATTTAACAGCAATAAAGGCAGACTTATTAAAGTGAGTAAATAGAATAATTAATAATAAAACTTATAAAAATTTCATATCTTATAAAATATTATGTATCTGATATTCACTTCAAAGAGAAGAACAAAGGAAAAACTAATGCTATTGAAATGTTCATTCAAAATTTTAATATTTCCCATCCATGTATACCCAGGTATTTGCTACACCTAAGAAAATACCAAAGTATTTACTAAGTACTTAACTATTTCTGCATTTGTATTCGATGCCTTAATCAAACCGATGATCTAAAACAAAATACTTGTCTCTCCTAAAATTGACAAACTCATTCTTTAGATAAAAAGATCCCATAACAGGCTTATTAAGAATGGAGGTGGTTTTCTATAATCTTCTTCTTCACTGAATCAGATGTTCTATTGTTTATCAGCATGCTAATCCCAGCAAAGAGTAGAAAGTTGTATTCTGTCCTACAGGTATTTTCTGTCTTTGTTCTATTTACCTAAAGAGTGTCATTATATATAACACACTCACAGACAACACAACACTATTTACATCAACACTCTCAGAGAAAATGAATGCCAACCATAATCAAGAATGTAATAGTGTAAAATAATAGATTAACCCTCTCTGCCTGTAATTACTGTAATATTATCGCCTCTATTCATCAGAAAAATATGTATATAATTAGTGTTATTTTCTAATATCTTATATCAATTTTTTTAGTATTTCAAATTGTGTTATTGTTATAGAATTCTATGGATTTCTAATAAAATTAATAATCTGAATATCACATAATTTAAAATAATTCAGTAGTAACATTAAAACATGCTATTAAAGAATTAAAACATATATTAATAATGATTATATTATATTAATATTATTAATATCTGTTAAATTTGTGTTTTTATTCGTTTGGTTATCGGATACAGAAACAGATTTGACCAGCAATTGTGAAAAAGATAAATATGTTATGTAAAAATATTTGGATCTGATTTAACCCCTTGATCAAATGGTGATTTTACTTTAAAAATTATGCAGTATTAAAACTTAATTAAGAAAAAATCAAAATTCTTAGTAAAAAAATGTGGGTTTCATTTGACTCCTTTATTAAATAGCTACTTCATATAACATTTTTAATAACAGAAACAACTTAAGAAACAGATAAAGTATTAGAAATCATAAAAAAAATTTTCTTAAGTCAGGTCTCACAGGATCCCTATTTTTTAAAAAATGTTCCAATGTGATCTACATTAACACTAGATACAGTTGAGTTTTCAGTCTTTAAAATAAAAATTGATATTTTAATTAAAGATCACATTCATCTCCTTCCTTTTTTAGGATTAAAAGTTTATTTCACAAAACAATTTTTTTTTTTTCATTAAGTCAGCCCAAATTGGTGAAGTCTTATTGAGTAATATTAAACAAAATTATAGTTCATTAAAAAAATAGAAAATTTATTCTCTTTTTTAATGGGACTGAAGATTAGGCAAAGCTGGGGAATATAAATATTTGCCTTTAAACTGGTAAAAACTATGCTCTAAAATAGCGAAAACCATGACGCCCCTTTTTTAATTTGGTCCAAAATTAAAAAAGAAACAATTACTGTAAAAAAAGGTAATAGTTTACCAGGTGTACAAATCAGTAGCACTATTTGTGATGGAAATGATATAGCTTTAAAGACAGTAGAAAAAGCAAGGTGGGAAGAAATGGAATTTAGAAAAGTTGATGAAATCAGATGAGAAAACAATGGAGAAAACTGGGTTAGGCAATTAAAGAAAAAAAAAGAAAAATGAGAACTGTGAGGTTACATGGATGAGAATAAGAAATGCCATAGTAAAAACAGCAGGGAAGGAAGTATGCTATTAATAGGAAATAAAGCAAAGAAAACATGGTAACAACAGAAATGCTAAATAAAATAGAAGAAAGAAGATGGGATAAGAATAAGACAGAAGAAAATGAGACAGTGATGTACAGATTACAAAATAAATGTGTTAAGGAAGGAAACACTAAAAAAGCTAGGGAAAAGTAGTTAAATGGTTGAACGAAAGGGCACTATGATATTGTATGTAGGAAGGTGATAAACACTATTAGGGATAAATGGAAAAGGAATGGTACAATGAGAGAAACTAGGGATAAGAATGGTAAAATGCTACCATCCTTATCCTCATGCTGAGGAGAAAGCAGTAAGAAAAAGATGGAAGGAATACATAAAGGATCTACATAAGATAAGAGAGAAAAATGAGGAACTGAACATAGAAAACCTGAGGAACTTATAGAACCATTTAGAAACATAAGGAACTTAATGTAGAATGCAAGGTAACTGATAAGGATGAAGGACCATCAATGTGAAAATATAAAGTGTAGAAAGCGATTGAAAAAATAAAAAAATAAAAAACTGACTGGAGTAGATGAACTTCCCATAAATTTTAAAGATACTTACAGAAGGAAAGGCTGGAAGAAATAGTTGAAAAGTTTAATATGTACAGTACTAGAGAATGGCCTGAAGACTGTGAAAAAGATACCAGTTCCAAAGAAAACAGGACCAGAAAATATATAAAACACAGAACAATAAGTTTAATAACCCAGGCTGATGAAATATTGTTAAGTGTCCTAAACTGGAGGTTGGCAAGAATACTGGAAGAGAATGCAGGGGAGGAACAATCTGGCTTCAGGAAAGGGAAGAAATCAGAGATGCCATGGACTGTTAAGGACAGTTGGAGAGAGATATTTAAAGAGAAAGAGGAATTTGTCTCTGTTTCATAGATTTAGAGAAGATATTTGATTGAGAAAAATAAGTAAAAACAATAGAGATTCTTATACAGAAAAATGTAGAATGGAAAGACATAACATTAATTAATGAATTATACAAGAGAAAAACTGCAGTAATGAAAGAAAATAAGGATATGACTGATTGGGTGAGTCTAGGTTGAAGAGTTAGACAAAGCTGCTGCCTCTTACTGACACTGTTCAAAATTTACATTGAAATTATGATAAGGAACATGTTAGAAGAGAGAGAAAGAAGAATAAAAATAAGATGCATAAGGTTTGTTGATGATATGGTAATTCTAGCTTATGGCACACAAGCTCTTCATAGATTGTTAACAGTCTGGAGGAAGGAATGAAAGAGTATGGAATGAAAATAAATGTAGGAAAAACTAAAGCAATGAAAGTAAAATAGGATTTAGTGGTAAAGAAAACTGAATGAAAAATAAATAAAGTAAAATTTACAGATATTTGAATAATATTAGAGGACTGGAAGAGTGCAATGGAAATGAAAGTATGGATAATGATGGCAAAGAAAGCCTTCAGTACATAGAGAGAATTGCTATGTAGAAAAAGCTTGACTTAGTGTTAAGAAAGAGGTTAACCAAACACTATCTATGGAGTTTCTTGTTGTATGGGAGTGAAAAACATGGACAATGAGGAAGAGGGAGAGGGAATAGATTGAATCTATTAAGATTTAGATGTGGAGAAAGATGTAAAAAATAAGATGAATGGTAAAGTGAGGAATGATGAGGTAATGATCAGGATTAAGAGCACTTATGTAGGAAGTATACAAAAAAAAGTGAAACTGGGTTAGACTTGTGGTTAAAGGAAGACAACTACTTAGGAAGGGTCAGAGAAGGAGAAAGGAATTGAGAAAGAAGAACGATGAAAGGATGAAAGTGGTATGAATTTATTATACATTCAATATGAAGTGTATTTATAAGATCATAAAGAAAGTTTAGTACTATCCTGGGTTTGAATCCCAGTCTGGTATGGCATTTTCATACATGCTAAAAATCATTCAACTCATCCTCTGAAGGTATACCTAATGGTGGTTGTGGAGGTTAAAAAAAAAGAAGAAAAGTACTGGCACTAAAATTTAATCATGAAACATGTTTTCTTAGGTTACAGAAATGATTGTTTACATGTGAGAGAGAGAATGTAAGAGAATTGGCAGCATAAAGCCAACAAAATCTAAGGTAAAAAATGGTGTCATCAGAAAATTCAAGCTAATAGAATTACAGATTCATGTAAATTAGATTTATAGACATCAATATAAAAGTATGTTATAAAAACACACAATTGTTAATTCTATTAGCTTCTCATGTAGTAATAGCTTCTATTAGCATCTCATATAGCTTTAGTACTGTCAGTAATTGAGTCTTCTGTATGATAGTATATGATTTTTTGAAAAGTTTAAAACTAGTGCTTATTTTTACTGAAGCCCTTTAGAATTAGATAGTGTATTGGAGAAATATTATCAGTTGATTAGATTTGATCTGAATACATTATGAACAAAATGAATAATGATTCTAATATTGGCTAAGTTAAATGTAATTCAAAATATCAAAGATTTATTTATTTTCAGTATCACCGCAGTACAGATAACCCAAGAATATATATTAAGATTTATGTGACGCTACTGTATTCCTTTCTGTTTTGAGCCAGCACGTTAGGTTCAATGAACTTCCTACTTCCTAAAAATTCAATTTTATATTCATATATTTTAATATTTACTTTTCTTTTACTTTTTTTTACTCTCTTCACTTTCTTTCTTTTTTAGAATTGGATTCATTATTTGTAGATCTCTTATGTATATGGCCTTATATATCATAAAATATTATAAATTAGGATGGTTAGCATCCTGTTTTTTGCATAAACCCATTGACACGCATTGACAAACACAGCAACTTCAATACAAATTACAACTGTTAAACACAAATTGAACTGATTATATTACATCAGACAAATTGGATACACATTCACTCATAAGTATAAGGAATATATACAGGCACTGAGCATTATAGAATATTTAAAACAAAATAGTAAATGAACAAATTTCAATTATATGATTAATTCATAAGTGTTTTCTAGCAGTTTTCAAACTGATTTAAGGCATGTATATAACAAAACACTTACAGTAACACCTGTGAAGAAGATTCTGCTAATTAGCTCTGATAGGTTTTTTTTAGAAAAAAAGATCCATAATTTTGAAAACAAATAATTAATAATTATTCATTATTAAGATTTTAGTAATTAATTATTTCAGATTAAAAAGATTTTATAGTAAAATGAAATGAATGAAGCAAATGGCAAAATATTCTTTATTTGGAGCAATAATTGTTATTGTGATGGTGGTGAGGATTACACAAACTATTAACACTTTTAGTAACAAAATAACCAAATCTATTTAATGGACCATTTTACTTATATCAATATTGTCATTAAATATTTAATAATACACTTCTAAATAAATGAAATTGTTTCTTCTAAAAGACTCTCAGAACTAATTACAGCATATTCTTCAGTGAACTTTACCAAACTGAAGAATTATCTGCAGTTAATTAGCTCCAAAGATTTAAAAAAAAAATTCAATTCATTTAAAAGTGAATTGTATATTTTATAATTTTGAAATTCTATCATTATTACTCTGATCAACAAATATTACTGAATAATTTTAATTGTTCTTCATAAGAACAATTCCTCAGACATAAGCACCGCTGTTTTCCCCTGTGGTTCCAGTTTTAGTTGTGGTTGGAGTTTTTTTTGGATCTAAAAAAAATATTTAGGTTGTATTCAAAGAGCGAATTAGACTTAAGCTGTTTTATTTGTTCATTCAGTACACCACTTTTATTGTATTTTCTTTTACACTATTTCAACATGTAAAGATGTCCTTTTTGAGTATAGTTGAAAATCTAGTTCATTGTTTATGTTGATGTATTATTTATTTATTTGTATGAAGTAGTTGAAAGGTTGTAGTTCAGTTTTTTTAATATATTTTTTATATTGTTGTTTAAAGCTATATGCTGTTGAACACTGTATTAATCTTAATTACACATTGTTCAGTTGGAGTAGTTTAATTTATTTCATGCACATTAAATTTAACCTGATGAATGTTCTAAGTGTGATGGTTTGTAATATTTTCTAAATACTTGTAACACTGAAGCTGAATTT
>JAAAKQ030503315.1:0-20277 GCA_010016005.3 Zanna intricata | reverse complement strand
AGGGTAATCTGCTGCCACGACACTCCGCGGCGACTGAGTTATGCCTAACGGTGGGTCCAGTTGCCCCGGCGGTGTTGGGGCAAGGTGATGCCATAAGTAATTCCAGTAAACTAGAAATAATGTTGATTAGTTACTATAAAACTATAAGTGAAAAGACAATATATGAAATTTCATTCATAAACTCTTATGGTAGTTTTATTGTGATAGCAAAGGTATTTGCCAGCGAAAGAACTTTATACTTATCTTATCTAGTGTACTATTGTGTGTTAATACAAGACTAGTAGCAAAAAGGGTTAAGAATAATTGTTGTGCTGTATCTTTGGTTAATGGGTCTGAATTCAGGTTTTCTATTCATCTACCTAAATTGTAAAGTGTAATTTAAATATTGTTATTATCTAATGGATTTTGTAATGCCTTAATTATTAATATGAGATGTTTTTTAATTATTGTCTGTCATTATGTTTATTACTATTGACATTTAATGCGTAATATGATGATTGTTTACTGTTTTGATTATGTTGTGTTTTTATGTTATTTGAATGGTTATTTGGTTGTTATTAACATGTAATATTATTATTGTTTACTCCTATTATTATTACCCTGATTATTGTTGTGGACGTAACTAATATTCTTAATATTTGGCTCTTTATTATGTTTTATTAATTTTTTATTATTATCACTTACTTTTATTGTTATAATTATTACTATTATTACCATTGTCATTAATATTGATTTGCCTTGTAATTATGTTGTTAAACCAATAAACTATACTTATATAAACATTCTAAATTGTCAGTGCTCTCAATATCCTGATGAAGCTGCGAAAACAAGTGACAATATTTAAAATATATGTATTTAAAAATATATTTTGTGTTTGTATTTGCTTTTACATTTATAATTTATGTATTAATTTTGTAATTTATAAAATGTATAATTACGTACCAATCAAACTAAAAAATTTATTTATGAAATCTTATAAAATTAGCATGCTATTAATTTCTTTTTTTATGTATCTCCAAAAGAAAAATTTATGAATATTTTCAAAAATTACACAATTTTATTGAGGTGATTTGTAATGATTAATTCTATTGATGTTTGTAGCGATTTTTATGTATATTTTAGCACTGGGTGAATGTGTACAAATGTAGTACTTATTTATACATTTTAATTTGGATGTTCCTGAGTTATTTATTCATAATTTTGCTTATCATTAGTTTATTACATGATGTTATCTATCTTTATTTTATTTTTACTTTTGAAAATAACACAATAATCATTCCTAATGTTGGTAATCTCGTATGAATATTATCTGATAATGTTATTAGTATAACATACTTTCTGTCATTAGATTTTTTTTATTATCTTTCATACATAACAGGAATCATTATTTGTAATTATAGATATTTAGTAACATGTAGTAGATACTTGTGTCACAAGTTCTTGATGTATTATATAAGCCGACAAAAAACAAATTCTGTGAAAAATCTTTCACATATATGTAACCTTCATACTTTTACTGTATCATGTGTAGGTTTTTAGGCATAAGCATATTGATATTTCTTTCGATACAAATACTTATATAAGGTGAACAGCAAGACAAATTATAATCATCTGAGAAATATAAGCAATAGAATTTCAACTTCCTCAAAATCTGAAACCAATACACAGTTCATTGAAGAATAGTTATATCTTTCAAAAGCATATTTGTGTACAATAGATATAGATTGATTTTTTTTTGTTTTTTCCATATGGCACAATGAACCCTAAGTTAGGATTGAAATTTTGTTATGTTTGTGAAGATTTTGTTTGATGGCTTGAGTTGCCTTTATATGAAGTAAAAAAATGTGATCAACTCAGCATATATGCCAACACAATAATTTACCTGTATGTCTTTCACTCACTCCAGAAAATTTACTATATATTTAT
This sequence comes from Zanna intricata, assembly GCA_010016005.3. Classification (NCBI taxonomy): domain Eukaryota; kingdom Metazoa; phylum Arthropoda; class Insecta; order Hemiptera; family Fulgoridae; genus Zanna; species Zanna intricata. Next base: position 18,351 of record JAAAKQ030503315.1, on the reverse strand, counting down.
CTATTATCTATTATTATTAGCAATAGAATTTTATAATAAAATTATATAATTTAAAAAAAATTAATTTTATAATTTTCTTTTAATTAAAAATAAAAATTAAATTATTTAGTCTAAGAAATTTAATATAAAAAAACATTTCCTGTAAATTCAAAAGTATGGCATTATAACATAATACTGCAGTCAAACCATTGATCTTATACGGAACTGGAATACCAAATATGACCAGCCAAGATCTCCTGAAAAGCAAAAGGAAATACCTACGAAAACCTATAGTTAAAAAAAAAAAACATGAGAAGATAATTACTCAAATCAAATAAGAAAATTTATAAAGAAGATTTGGATACGGCAATTATCCTCAAACAAATGATCTGAATGAATCCTAAAATACTAAGTAAACTATTTTCCAAAACCTTTTGAACGGTCAAATAGGATTCAAAAAGCAGATGAAATTTACTCAACAAGACAGTAGTTGCATGTGAAAAAAGTTTCACATGTTTACCATATGACAAGCGCCATCTTACAATACCAGCAACATTTTTGTCTCCTTTGCCAAAAGAGGTGGTCATATCAAAAATTGTTTGAGACAGAAGTTTTAGGTATTGTTTAGATGACTAATAATCACTTTAAACCGATTCAATATTGTGCCCATTAAGGGAGGTATGATTTTTTTTTTATCTGTGAAATACCATTTTTTCCACCCCCTTGGCCAATGGTCGGTGATATCAAAAAACTTTACTTTGATAAGTTTCAGGTCCTTATTCAAAGAATAGTAGGAACATTAAATGAATTCAATATTTTACTTAATAAGAAAGTTATAAAATATTTTGTTTTTTTTCCAAAAATAACCCCCCCATTTCCACCCCCATGATCCAATTTTGCCCACTAATGAACTTGACCGAGATTTTGGGTTGTTGTATCAATTTGAAAATGATTGGGGCAAAATTACAGCAGTTATCGTGTCCACAAAAAAGTGAAATATATATATAATATATGAGGTGTGATCAAAAAATACGGTGAATGAATTTTTGTTACAGCAGTTACTTATGCTGCATCTATTTCAACTAGTATGTCTCATGCCAGCCTCTGTGGCCGAGTGGTAGCATCTCGGTCTTTCAACCAGAGGTCCCGGGTTCAAATCCCAGTCAGGCATGGCATTTTTCACACACGCTACAATTCATTCATCTCATTCTCTGAAGATATAACTTAACAACGGTTCCGGAGGTAAAAAAAAAAAAAAAACAAAAGTATGTCTCATACCCTCATGTGTTGAGACAGGCAGTGACAAGTTTGAACACATTCTGGCTTGTCAGTCTGCTTCTATAGCCGCTACAGTGAAGTCGTGTTTGCAGTGTCTGTCGCGAAACATGGATCTTGAACAACGCATTAACATTGTTTTGTTTCAAGTAACAAAAAGTGCCAAAGAAGTTTACAAAATGTTAAAATCAGTGTATGGTAATAATGTGGTAACTTTGAAGACAAGTGGTATGAGCAATTTAAAAGTGGAAATGAGTTGATTAAGGACGAGGAACGGTCGGGACGTCCTTTGACTTCAAAAACCGATGAAAATGTGCAAAAAGTGGCCAAACTTGTTCATTCAAACAGACAAATGACTATTCGAGAGCTTACTGAAAAACTTAACTTCTCGTACGGGTCCGTGCAAACGTTTGTGAAATGATGTGCGAAGAAAGAGACTTAAAAAATGGGCCAACAGCTTTCTTCTTGATCATGACAATGCGCCATGCCAAAGTCGCTTTTGATTCACGAGTTTTTGGCCGCTAAATGTCTTCCTGTCTGTCCACATCCGCCTTACTCACCAGATTTAGCACCATGCGACTTCTGGCTCTTCCCGAAAATAAAAAATGTGCTAAAAGGGAAATGTTTTGACACCATTCCTGACATTGAGAAGGCCACGACAGAGCAGCTGAAAGGCATTCCAAAAGAAGCCAGTCGTGGATTCAACATTGGGATAAGTGTATTGCTAGCCAAGGACAGTACTTTGAAGGAAATTAATTCATATTCAAGGTAACTTTTTTACACCTCATATATATATATATATATATATATAAACTTTTGAACTGTCTGTGGTTTTTGGGTCTGGGAGTGTGAAAAGTGAAGATATGTCAAAATTTTCCAGAATTCGAATCATGGTACCCATTACAATAGGTAGCTTTCTAATGAAATCTGCCTAAAATAATTGATATCAGCATGGTCATTGTAAGGCACTTAAGAAAAGATTTTTAAAAAACTGATAAATCTACACCACTATTATTATAATATTTTACATTGCTATAATTTTTTTTAATATTTCCAAGATATTTATTTAGATTATCAATTGTTTTTTTTTTTTTAGAATGAATTTAAGATTATGTTTTTCAATTTCAATTTAAAGGATGTATTTATTTTTTCTTATAATAATAAATTGTTTTCTTTCAGGGTTTTGGTAGAGCAGATCATCAAATCACAGTTGATTTGCTTAAGAAGGTTTACAAGGATTATAAAATTACTATTTCAAATGATGAATAAAGATTTGCTGGTTGCTGATAATTTTGTTTTAATGAAACTGTACAATTTTATTTATATATAAACGTAACCTAACATAGTTTCTTCAATTCAGCTTACATATTCTTTAAAAAAATTTGTTTATAAGAGTCCAATAAATAATTGATTTATATATTTTATTTATTATCCTTGGTGTATGTATGTGTGTGTGTATGAAATTCTATATATAAGAAAAATATTGTATTCTTTCTAAAATTGCATTTTGTTTATTTGATGATATAAATGTCGCAGTTGTTAACAGTTGTGTAGTAACCTGATTTGACACTGTCACTCCTGAAAATGGTATAACCAGTATCAAGAACTCAAACATTCCATACCAGACATATTATGAAAAGTGAGGTTTATAAAAACAATGTTTCCAGTTAAATTTCCTACACTGAATCAAATTTACTGTCATTACACTTCACCATTACAATACTGTCATTTAGCACTACGATTACTTTTACACTGCTGGAACATCTCCTTAGATCCAATAAAAGTATTTTTATTTTTTAATTTTGTGGAAAACATTGTAATTGTTTTTAAATGATTCAATTAATTTTGAAAATATGTGGAGTTCAACCTTTAAGATTCTTGGTATTGTTCCTTTTAGCTGCAACCATTTAAAAAAATTGGGTACTAATGTAGTAGGGCATCTACTGCTGAAGTTCGTAAGTTCTTAGATGGTGCTGCCATGCTATATTGAAATAAGAAAATAAATAAAATTATAAATATAATCTAACCAAGCTCAACTTAATTTTATTTAAATATAGCATTTCAGCGGCACTATCTAAGAACTTACCAACTACAACAGTAGATCACCTACGACATTAATACCGAATAAATTTTGATATAATTTACAATTATACTTAAAAAACTTTTCACATCATTAAACAAAAAAATACCATTTTGAACTCATGTTTTTTTTTACATGCATAAACATAAAGAAAAGGATAAATAAATAAATAACTTGTGTGGAGTTTGGATTAGTAGTGGCTTGTGTATAGGTACTGTGGAACAGCAGCACTCCCTATTTACACTTTATATTATCAATAATATTTAATATAATAAAGTCATTTTTTTCTTTAATTCTTTATACTTATACAATATATAATTCTTAAGCTTTAATGTCAGTAACCATCCCCCAGTTTATGACAAAAACACAAAAATCTTTGTACAGAACTGTGCACTTCACAGTTCCAACAGCGTGGCATTTGGCTGTTAAGCATACGCACATGTACGAAGCTGCACTTGAGGCTGTGAGGGAAAGAGAGCACTGTTGCTCCTGCAGTGCCGATCTAAGTATGTTGGTGGAAGATAGTTTCTTTTTTGTTTCACGTATGTATGGAACGTTCCTTGTTCATTGTCTTTTCTAGTTTACTTTGTCAAAGGAATATGAAAGTGGAAAGTGAAAATGTTTTTTCAGTAGTGATCAGAAGATGGCAGAAAGTAAGGGATCTTTGAATGCCAAGTCTGTATAAAGAGGCACTGGAAGGTCGAAAGAGAAGGTAAATTAGTAGGAACTAATTATGTATTTGTTTCTGTATACATGGACATTTAAATTAAGCACCAGTGAACTACAGTGTTTTTAAGCGAACATTTTATTAAATTATTATGTAATAATTCTAAAAAAATATTATCTGTATTAACATTTTTATTATTTATTTGTTAAATCGAATACAGTTTTATATAAAACTAAATTATATTTACAAATATCACTTAAAAATGTTTTTACCCAAAATGTTATCACAAATTTAAAACAGATCAAAATCTTATTTTTTACATCCAAATTTACAATAAAAAAATTGGATTCTAAGCAGCCAACTGAACTTTTTATTACAGGAATGAAAAAACTATGAGTACGAAATAACTGGAAGAATAAATTATAATTTAATTTACATGTTTAATAATTTATGCAATTTAACTACCTACAATATCTGCATCAGAACATCTACAATTAAAAGATGGTGATCAGTTAGGAACAATAAAAATATAAGTAATTTTTGCAAGCTCTATATTAAAGATTAGAAATAGACCTAATCATTAAAATACAAAATAAATGAATAAAATAGATAATTTTACATTTTGAAAAAAAAAATATTTTGGATATTAGTATAATGCTCCATAATTAACCTTCAAACAGATTGGATATTTTATTTTACAATTTTTACAAAGATATTTTGTTTTTCTTTTTAATCTTGGAGAACAAAAAATCCAGATTTTTCTTTTTTTGAAGAAATCTCCTTATGATATGGTACCTCATCTTGGAGTAAAGTCATCATTTGATTTTTTTTTGTTTTTTTTTTAATTTTCTGAGACTGATTTGATCTTTTTCATTTTTTCTATATTCACGTTTAACAATTTTCAAATGTCATAGTATGATAAAGAATGTTATATTCATTTAATAATGTACATTTTTATTTTCATATCAATCTCTACTTATTACAATAGTGTCAGCCTGACACTATTTGAGCCCTGATCATAAAACTTAAATTTTGTACTGTATGACTATTATTATTCATTTTTTCTTGGTTCACCACAATTATATATTAAAAAATAGAAATAGGGAATTTTTCTTTAATTTAGTAAATTTAGTTCTCCCCTTTTCCTACTTATACAGTGTAATTTTTATTTCAAATACAATAGTTTAATTTTTAATATTTTTACTGGACCTTCAGTTTCTTAAGACTTTGTCCAATCCCAGCCATCTTATAAGTTCATGTTATAAATATCTTATCATTGTAAATTTATAAAATGTACTAGAAAAGTCCTATTGGCTAGTGTTATTGCTTAACTCTGATTGGGTTCAACTCTTGTACCTTCTTAAATGACAAATGGAGAACAATTAATACCTTCAAGGCCTAATTACTGGGCTTTAATTTTGAACTTTTACATGATGGCTGGGAATACAGCTAACTGGAAATAGGCCCAGGAAACTAGAGGGGCTAGTAAAAATATTAATTAACTATCATATTTAAAATAAAAATTTCATTAAATAAATTGAAGAAGAAAGAAATAAATCTACTAAATTTCTAAAAATGTTACCTTTTTCAGATGATATAATATGCTGAGGACCAATATAAAGGATTTATAACATATAACATTTATCAATGAAAAAAATGTCTTTACTGATATTTTAACTGACAATATTTTTACTGATTTTTTGACTGACAATTCTGAGAAAAATGAAAAATTTGAAAAAAATCACAGAAAATTCTAAAAACAATAAAATCTGAATATTGAAATTGTTCCATTACTTATTGAAATACTGAAGTTTGAAAATTTCACAAATCATAATAGAAATTAAATAAAATCTTAATTGTAGTTAATATTTTGAAGAGGTAATCTTTAAAATCATATATATATATGGATTTACAGCATGGAAGGTACTAACTGTATTTTCTCTTTCACTCTCATACACACACATGCAGTGTCTCTTTCTACCCTCTCTTAGAAAAAAAAAAGAAAAATTTAGAAATTTAACCTTTGGAAATATGGAGTACACTACCTTAAAAGAAAAAGCTACTTGAATTTTGAAAATCAGTCCACAAGTTCAGTAATTACAAACAGTTTAAAACCTTTTACTTAGACTATTTGACCTAATTTTTATTGAAGAAAATAGCACAGACCACTTTATATCTCTTGGCTGAAGGTTAAAATATTATTAAAATAAAATCGGAGTAGAAACTAAATTTTGAAAAATTACTAACTAATAATAAAGAGGGAAGAGACTACCAAAAATGAGATGCTACAGTGCTCACTGCTGAAACAGGAAACGCTCTACAGATATTATTATTCACAAATGAATTTTATGTATTAGACAGATTTATTTGATTACCAACAAACAGCTGGCTATATCTCAGATAAAAATGTAAGAATGTGTAAGTTCCTGTATTTTATCTTTTATTACATATTTTACTCAGTCTGAAAGTACCAGTTACCTGAAGATCACTGGTCACATTAGTCTTTGATTTTCTTATAGCCTTACAGCACATATGTTAGCTTACTGTGACTCAAAATTTTTAATTTATTCTTTGTAATATTACATAAGTATATCAGAGGCAGTATAGAACACACCACACTTTTACATGATGCTTTTTAAGACAAGACTCTTGAGTACATAATAATGTGTAAAATAAAATAATAAATCCTTTTATATAAAACTTCTAAAAGAATGATCATAAAGATGAACTGGAGATATATCCTCTCAGGATCCTCACATTCCAATGATGATGTGGTTTCAATTTCAGAAAACTAATGCAAACTCTTCATTGCACATCTCCATATACCAAACATCTGAAAAATAGGATCTTTTTTAAGATGCCATTCATTATGAAACTGGATGAGAGAATTCAAAAGAGACCTATCATATTTATGAATTAACATCTTCCATATGCTTTGTCCATGATATTTTTGTCAATTCTAAGTGTGCTTATTATAAGGTCAATAAGAAAGACAGGTTATAATGAAAAAAAAAAAATTGGATCCTGTAAATAAATGAGTTCTTTCTTTGCAAGCGAAATAACTCTTTTATTATCTTCTAATGGCTGGTATCAAATCCAGCACCATCTTATCGTGATAGAGTGAAAAAATAAGACATAATAACACTCTCTTACCTGCTCAATTAAAATACTATGAACCGCATGCTTCAAGTGCTGTTTGACACTTGCTTCACTTTGGTGAGTTTCTGGTTCTGCAGCTTCATCATACACATTAATGCATTGTAAATTAGTTCATACCCAGCTATAAAATGGTGGTTTATATACCCAACTTTTAATCATCAGGAAACTCTTGAGTTGACATCATATATTCTGGCTCTCTCCTGTTCATTGGATCTGGAATTATCTGTAGGGTACATGTTGATTCCTTAACACATCAGTGTAAAATCTCTCCATTCCTCCCTTTCTCATCTGAATAATGAACATATCATAAGACTTGTGATATATTAAGAAATCTCATGACTGTGTTATTCATATGGTAGTTCATAGACATAATGTCCGGCATTAAAGAACTACCCTCCACCATCTAGCAGTGCTAAACCTCATTCAGCAATTCTTCAAAAGTCTATCAGCAATCAATGTAGTACACTCTTCAACAACCATATGTATGCCACTAAACATTCCAGAAACAAAGACGTCTCAACCTTTGGAAGATTCAGAGAGGCTTTCACAGTTCATTACTATACAAGAACTATGGCTCAACAGATCCTCATAAGTATACTAGAGAAGTGTTAATACCCAGCTGCTGCTACAAACACTTCCTTTCTAGGATAACTCCTAGTTACTTAACCTTATTTTTTGAAAGTTCTAAATTGGTATTATTCAGCCAGAGTTCCATAATATCTCTCAGATTTTTTCCTTTTGAAAGACACCAACATTGTCTTCTGAGAGTTGATTTTAATGCACCAACAATGGATAATATTCAAAACATGTTCAAAGACTGTGAGAGCAGTCATGGGAATTTCCTAGGAATAAACACAACAAAGTCATCTGCATAAAGCAAGTAAAATAATTTCCTGCTGAGCTTGACCAGTAGACTATCAATAAGGCACTACAGCAGGTGAAAAATTACCTTTGCAAATATCTTCCCTGATTTTCCAAACATTTTTACTGCTGCGGGCAGAAAAACCATTTGACTACTTAATAAGGCACAACACTAAAATGCCTTAATTTTAAACTTTTTGTAAAATCATTAAAGAAGAAATATTGTATTATAGTTAATTATAATCACTAAACATTCATTAGTGTCTCTGTTATCCATAAAATTAAGTACTCTGACTGTACAATGGAAGTCATAAAATTTTAATCCAACAAACTTTAATTGGCATTTTTGATACTTGTTTTACCAATTCAAAAAATATCCGCCACTGCAACATCAGCTGACGCCTAGAACAGTAGCACCAATCGCAAAAGATAGCAAAAAAGTTAAATTTTAGGACGTTATAAGCTGATCCTATTTGAAAAAGTGTAGCTTGCTTTGTTGTTAAACTTATAGTTTTACGCTACTTTCTCTGTAGGCCATTACTGATAAAAATATTAAAATGTTATATTTTGAAAAGGGAATATTCTGTCTATAACAGAATATTTCCCTAGCTTAAAGAATTTTACCAAAGTTACTTATAGTTTTAAATAAAAAAAAAAGCTGGAATCAGTTTTATGAACCTTATATAAAAGTAGTTTTCCACCACAATTCTTTCGAAAACAGCTTTTTTTTTATTATATTGTAATAAATGTAATTTTATAAATTTTTTTTAAATTGCTATAATTATTCTTTTATTTTTTCAAACATGATTTTGTTTGTCTTCAACTATTTACAAACGATTTGTAAATAATTAGTAATAAAGGTGCTGATTTGCTCATGAAGTAATTATTACAAAATAATCTGTACGTCCGTTTGAACGGAGTCATAACAGCCAAACTCAAATCGTTGAAGTTTGATGTGAGGTTGTGTGCTGTTGGTTATGTTAGATGTTGCCAAAATAATAATTTAAGTTATTTGTTACCGAACTTAGATTATTTAAAAGGTTTAAGTGTTTGGGATCCTTGCGTTTTAAATCTAATTGGTTACTCGCAGATTATTCTATATCATGTTTTATCATGTAAGTTGATTTTTTAATGGTTATGAGTATCTCAGAATGGAACCAGTTCACTATTATATGTTGAAAGTTCTGTTTTATATTTATATTTTGGAATTAATCACATTTTGAATCAGTAAAATTGTTTTTGCGTAATGTACTTAATATTCTGTCGTGTTAGGTGCACGACAGTGGGACACCCACCATCTAATATGTACTTGATTATATTAAGTCGGTGCTGTTTGATATTCTAACAGAAAAACCGTAATTATACTCCAGATTACAGATTACAATGCTTTTAATAGAGTACGTTTCCTGTTACAAAACACATAATTTTTGTAGGTTAGATTATCTCGTCACTGTGCGAGATTTTTAAAAATAGTTCAATTATGTAATGTAAGCAGTTTTGTGTAATTTTTACTTTTGTTCCCGAAATTTTGTTGTTGGAGTATTTATAGTACAAAAAAAATTGTTTTTCAATAACTGTAGTGTTACCTGTTGGATTATTTTTTTTTACTTTTTCCTTGTTCATAACCCCAGTCTTTGATCATTTTTCTCTTTTAGAACTCTCTTGATTGAGATGTCTACCAAAACATGAAATACTATTTCATTAAGTTAAAAAGCTGTAAGCATCCTAACAGGCATATCTGTTTTGTTCACCTTCTTCATTAGGACTTCTCTCTTGCACATCTAATTTATTAATTCTTCAACGTGTTAACCTAGATGTGATTGTCACTGCCTTTGGGATGATTGTGGTATAATCTTCAGTAGCTTTCTGGATAAGAGTAGAATTATAATGACTACATATGTCTTTGCAAGACTTTCAACTTAGATGAAATTTGAAATATACCTTATTTAGGACCTAAATTTTTTATTAGAATTAAAATTATTTGTCAGAAATGTCTTTGACTTGAGTTACATCCCCTGTAAGTTATACAATATCATCACCAAACATTTTGGTACAGTATACTTTTAATTCAATTAAATTTATTTTCACTAGCCGACCGGGCTGGTCTGTTGGTTAATGCAACATTGAAAATCAGCTGATTTTCGAAGTTGAGAGTTCTAAGGTTCAAATCCTAGTAAAGGTAGTTATTTTTATACAGATTTGAATACTAGCTCGTGGATACAGGTGTTCTTTGGTGGTTGGGTTTCAATTAACCACACTTCTCAAGAGGGTCAACCTGAGATTGTACAAGACTACACTTTATTCACATTCATACATTTCATCCTCTGAAGTAATACCTTACGGTAGTTTCAGGGGCTAAAACAAAAAAAAATTATTTTCACTGTTCCACACCAAAATTACAAATACTAAAGTACACAGTAGTTAAGCAAAAATTTTGTTACATTGTACAATATTATAATAAGAAATAGTATAAATAGTAAAGTACAGATGTTATAGTATACATAATAAATAAATGTAAATAAGCATTAAATTTTTTATACAATAAATGGAAAAATGGTTAGGTATCTTATTAAAAGTTTAAATCATTACACTGAAATTAATTACAAGAAATAAAGAAATGGACATTGTGCTGAAGCTTAGGCTTAATGATTTGAACTAAACTGTATAGATTATATTACAACATATCAATTTAATAGAACTTGCAGCCATCATCATAAAATTGTATTTAAAATATTTTTCAAAGGAGCTTATTCAAAATTACTCTTACAAAAGAAACTCAAATGAGAACAACCAATCTTTAAAGGCTTTTAAAACTGTTGAACAAGAAACAACATATGTAACCAATTGATTAAGATTTTGGGTGCACAACGTGTAAAAACACCAAACTGCTTCATTGTTAGCTTAAATTTGAGTGACACAGTTTTCATAACCTTAATACTAGAATGAAAATTTAAATTACATCAAATTCCCATTACCTATATAAAAAGTTCTCAGTACTTTATATACATATAATGCGTAAAATGAAGAATTGTGAAAAGAAAGGGAATACAGTTTAAATCTTTTAACACCAACTATTAGCCATACAACCTTATTAGAGCAATGATTATTGATTTGATACTGGAGTGATAATTCGCTCCAGTGATTTATCACTGGAGCGATATATATTTCATAGCAATCCTATATTATCATAACTCCTATATTCGTAGCAATCAGCTCTGCCAAAGTTGAGTCAGTTTAAGCACGAAAGTGAAAATGAACTATTTAAATTTACTTCCATTCAGATTATAGAAAATAAATATCTGCTAATAAAAATAAATTATATTTGGCCTATTTATTATCAGTTTCCATTTTACACTGATTAGGTTATCTAGCTTAATCATCACTAGCAGCTTTCATCTCAATGTTGTGCAAGATAGACAGTGATTTTAAGTAGAAATATAATCCAGCTCCTTTTTAGTCATGTTGAAACCAATGTGGTGGCAATACTGTTTACTGTATGAAATTTTGTTACATGTCAAAATCGATTAATTATTAGATATTTTTGTAAGTTGACAGAAACAAATTGCCCCCACAAACAGTGGCAAATAAACTTGGATTATTAAAACAAGATTCCCACAAAATAGTACACAAATATATATCATTTATCATGAAGCACAACTTCATGACTGGTTATTGATAATGGGTACGAGGCATAGGTGTCCACTCATAATGTCTTACTTATAGCTCATTTATTTTTGAATAAATAGTTGACTAGATATGTAATTATGGACCAACGATCTACCAATTTTATATTTAAGGTTAAGTAGATGAACTTTATGTTATGTTGATATCATATGAAGTTCAGTACTCTGAATCATAACCTTAAACTTAGGTTATGTTACTCTCTCTTTTTTTTTGTTTTCATGTTTAGCTTCCAGAACCACCGTAAGGTATTACTTCAGAGGATGATAAGTGAATGAAGTTCATAAGTGGTGAGTGATAGACAATCTCGGGTCGACCACTCCTGTGAATAGGTTATTTATCTAACATAATCTTAACCTTGACCTAAACCTAACTGAACTCAATTGGTGAACATATTTACATTGAACACAACCTAACTGAACACATTTAAATCTTTGTTTTAAATGTGGCATAAATAATTTATATTATACTTGTACAGTACTGATTATGAAATTTTTGGTGATGGCACTTGTAACTTATGTGGACGTATGTTAGTTGAAAGCCATTTTTAATAAATAATTTCAATTTTAATGAATAACATGAGTCCCAGATAAGGTATATTCCAATTTCAATTCCAAAATCTGAGGTGAATACCTAATTCTGTATAATTACCAAAAAAAAATCATGTTGGATGAAAACGAAGGTTTTTTCATCTCATTCTTCTGTGATTGTGAGATTATGCTCCAAAGATTTACTGCATCTCTACTTGCTAGATTTAACACTTTTATATTAAATCGTACGATAAGAAGAAGATTGAGAAACTTTAGTGTCGTTGGACTAAGTAACTTAGTAACTTGAGAGGAGATTTTGTTAAAAAATTGAAAAAAAAATGTATTTTCTTTTTATTTTGCCATGATTATTAACACTCCTTACATAATGTTTGGAGGATTTTTTTTATTTAAAACTAATTTGAAATAGATCAGTTTAAGAACATCGACTGATTTTAATACATTTACAAAACGCTGTGCAAATGAATACTTTTTATGAACAGTATACAATTTTTACTACACCAAATTATATTGCAGTAAATACAATTTGTTTCAGATATCATTAGAACATGAGATTTTACTTCACCCTCGGTATTTTGGAAGACATTTACATGAAACTGTTAAACAAAAATTGTATACTGAAGTGGAAGGAACTTGTACAGGAAAGTATGTAAATTAATTATTAATAAAGCAAAATTATTTGAAATTATCTTAATAGAAATTATTTTGTAAGTCAGAAAAGCTGTTTAATTTTTGTTAAATATTACACACGTTTTTAACTGCTGTGGTATTAGCATAGCGGTAATTTGTTGAAATCAAATCTTACTAACAGGTAGTTGAAATGTCATCTTGCGATAAGAATACACATATAAAATGTAGGTCCTTAGTTCAAGAAATAGAACATGGAGTTCGCATGAAAGTGTCCTTTGGCCTTTGTTTTTCTTATTGTTTATTAACGATTTCCCTCCGTATTTTTCACCAATCACTTATACTTGGCCCAGCCAGTGTACGAGCTTGTGACATCAAGAGCAGATTGCGTATTACTACTTGGCCTGAAAAACACCAACTCCGCATATCAAATCACAGTATTTATTACTTATTATCATATTGCCACACAGTAATATTTTCATTTATCATCATATCCATCATATTTACATTTACTAATTATAAACAAGACGTAATTAAATCTTTTATAACCTTCATTTGTACTAAATTATTAATTTCTAATGTTTTACTTGAATTTTCTTCATGAATCTAATTCAAACTTCTAGCAGTTCACCATCCTCACTAAACAAAAAACTCACTTTCACTATCAGAGTCTACAAATGTTCTGTAATTTCATCTCTATCAGTGGTTCCAATTTTTTATACTTGCTTTCAATATGTTTTACTTTTTCACAATAGGGTTTTCAGTCTTGATTCATGGAATTAATTTTTTTCATAGTTAATTTTTCAACATTTTTAAAAATAAACTGTTGTTTTATGACTCATCATATGTCTTTTTACGGCTGACTATGCCATCTTTATCGGATTGAAAACAGGCTGTATGGTGAGAGTCTAAGAAAACAATGCCCATGTTTTTTTAAAAGTTTATTCGAGTGATTTGTTTTTTACTTTAGTTTTATTAACTTTGCTAATTCATATAACTGTGGTTTCAGCATTTTCTAACTGTAGGGAATATGGGTTTTCTCCAGCCAATCAGTCATTCTTTATTCTGGAATTAGAATTTAGTGATTTATCAATATCTATACTGTGATAAGGGGCGTTAACAACTACTACTGACATTGGTGGAAGATTTGGAATCAATTTTTCACACACCAATTCCATGAAATTGTCTGTATTCATGTTGTCATAGTAGTTGCCACTTTTCGAACTGACTTTCCAAGTTATTAATATGTTCAGAATAAAATCGATTTCTCCTTCAGCATGGATTACAATTAAACAGTCACCTTTATTAATCAGCACATGAAGTTATTAATACCATCAGACTACTACTTTGTGAAACAATGTGAACTTAAAACCTACGTTTCATCCAAATAAATAATTGTAGCATTGCTTTGACTGTACTTAGCCATTGCCTGCAAATATTCAATTCTCTTCCACCTGATATCGCATTTCTCAATTAAAAGTTTTCTTTTCTTTTCAGTTTTACGCCATTTGAAATCTAACTCTTTCAAAATAATATGTATAAATTTTTATAGGTCTGTACATAATACCTTAAACCATTAGTCACCGGTTAAGGAATTTTTATTGTTTACAAGATTGAGTCATTAAGCATTTTCATACAGGTAATCAACATAAGTGGAAAGAATTGAACACACAACAACATAAATGTATTGTTTGGGCGCCCACATTGTTTGTAAGATGAAAAATGATAAACACTAAAATAATGTTTTGGAAAATAATAATATAATGCGGTATCAGCATGTGACTTCAAAAGCTCGTAGATTCGCTGGAGCAACTGTACTCTTTTCACAAATGATACGTCTGTAACATTGCTAATCATTTGGATAGAATTCCCATTAATGATAACGATAGTACTTGTATTTCTGTTGCCCATTAAGTGAAATTTCTCAGCAATTTATTATATGAGTAATTTAATTGGTATGATCAAATTAAATTTTTTTGGTAACAAAATCAAATTGTAATGTTTTACTTTATATGCATTAATAAAACATTAAGATCATCATCATTATTAAATATATATCTTTATTATGCTTATATATCTCCATATCATCTCTTGCAGCTCCCTCATAAAAAGAGAACTAGTTTTCAAGATTATATTTGTCAAGAGGTTTTGGTCATAAATATGAGTCCTATAGAATGATATTTAGAAAATTAAAAACTTTAGATTATGTTTGTGTTTATAGTAATCTTTGTAAAAGAAAAATCATTACCATTTCTTACAAATAAAGCAACGCTTGAAATGCTTTATTAGAAGTTATACTACTCAAGATTATACTATGTTATACTATTATACCTTCAACGTCATTAATGTATATACTACAATTTATGACAATAAATAATCGTTGAACCAAGAAATGGTAAACTTCGAATTTTACAAGGGGGTACTGGAACGTTTGCGAAACGATGTGTGAAGAAAGAGACCTAAAAAATGGGCCAACAGCTTTCTTCTTCATCATGACAATGCCCCGTGCCACAAGTCGCTTTTGATTTGCGAGTTTTTGGCCGCTAAAAGTCTTCCTGTCTGTCCATATCCGCCTTACTCACCAGATTTAGCACAATGCGACTTCTGGCTCTTCCCAAAAATAAAAAATGTACTAAAAGGGAAACCTTTTGACTCCATTCCTGACATTGAGAAGGCTACGACAGAGCAGCTGAAAGCCATTCCAAAAGAAGCCCTCCAGAAATGCTTCCAATCATGGATTCAACGTTGGGATAAGTATATTGCTAGTCAAGGACAGTACTTTGAAGGAGATTAATTCATATTTAAGGTATCATTTTTACTTTGTTTTTATAACATATTTCACCGTATTTTTTTATCACACCTTGTAATGCTAATTAAATATTCCTGAATTTTCTACATCTTTCAATCTATTCAGATATTTCTACAAATAAATTTTTGTCATCTTCTGAATTGTGAATTATTTTGTAATTGTTTTTTTCTACTTAATTTCTTATGTATTTACCTTAACATTTACTGTATTTTAACGTTATGTTTTTAATTTTAAATAATCAGCATAGAATTTAATCCCATGTATTTCTTTTTTGTATTATACCATAATTAATTGTGTATTCTGTGATGCTACTCTGATCAAGGTTTTATGGTTTTATCACAGTTTCCTTTGATCCTTCCAAAAATACCAGGCAAATAGGCTAGCGCACCAGGTTGGTCTAGTGACTAAAGCGACATCGCAAATCAGCTGATTTCGAAGTTGAGGGTTCTTAAGGTAGTTTTTAGTTCAATACATATTTGACAACAATATCATAGACACTGGTGTTCTTTGGTGGTCGGGTTTCAATTAACCACACTTCTCAGAAGTGGTTGATCTGAAATTGTGCACAACTACATTTCATTTGCATTCATACATATATCATCCTCTAACGTAATACACTACGGTAGTTCCAGAAGCTAAACAGAAAAAGATAGAGGCAAATAGGCTAGAGCATATCATTTTATTATATGTGATGTAGTACATCCATCTATTTCTAATTTGATTTAAATAATGTATTATTATATACCTGTTAGAATAAAAGATTCATTTATTTCATGAAATCAGCGCAGTAAAAAAATAAAACTGTTTTTTCCTTTTTTATGAATGACAAATTTTGATTTAATAAAACTTGCAAATAAATTAATTTTAATCAGACAATTGATTGCTTTACTATATCTGCTATTTCTTCATTTGAAAAATATACTATTTTAGGCTGCACCGTGGTAAAAAATTAATTTTTGTATTAACTCTCATACATATTTTATAATCTGCTTTATTAATCTATTATCGAGCATGCAAAATAAAGTAATTACAAAAATAATTCTTTTGTTTTCAGATATGGATTTGTAGTGGCTGTTACAACTATTGATAATATTGGAGCCGGAATTATTCAACCAGGACAAGGTTTTGTTGTATATCCTGTTAAATTTAAAGCTGTTGTATTTCGTCCATTCAAAGGAGAAGTATTAGATGCAGTTGTAACTCAAGTTAACAAGGTAATATAGATAGTGCGTATTTTTTTAATTATAACTAATAGTTTACGTATTAAATAACATGTGCTGGCATAAATACATCTTATGTTCCACATATTTCATTCAAAAAAAAAAAACCATATACATCATTTTTTCACAATAGAATTTAAAATTTTATACCATATTTCCCTAATTGATGATGATATAAAATAAAAGGGCAACTTGAGGTTGCTGACTTATTCAGCAACAGTTTCGTAGGTAGTTATAAAGTTGTAGCAATAAAAAGGATAACTGTACAAGACTACACTTTGTTTAAATTCATACATATCATTCTTATTCATCCTCTGAAATAATATCTTATGGTGATTCTGGAGGCTAAACTGAAGAGGATTTTGTTATGATGATGATTGTTGCATATTAAATCATTATGTTTATCTGGCACATTTTGTTTTCAGAAAACAAAATTGTTAATTTTCTGTTGGCTTTATTTACATCAGTTTTCTTAGAATGTAATTCTTCACAAATTTTTTCAGACATTATTCTTTATTTGTTAGTAATTTAATAAAGTTAATTTACAGCAAATATAAAATCTGGTTTTCTTCTGGAATTGTTTTTTTGGGCTTTGCAAAAATTCTCTTACAAAGTACTATTACTAGAGATACTGTCCTGGGAACTATTTCATTCAATTTTTTTACATCAAGAAAAATGTAAAACCATCAAATTTGCTCCTTAATTTCAATCTCAAGAATTTCAGTATGGTTTCATTTTAATTCTAAAATATAAAATCTTATATCTGGACAATACATGACTTCCTAGTACACCTATTAAATACGGATTCCAGATTTATAAATGCCCTTAAACTTCGGACTGACACATTAGGAACTAGAGGTGCGTGTGTTTCTACATCTAACATTACTTCCGTGTTAAATGTAGAAAATGTGATGCTATCGAAACTCTAGGACACGTTTTAAGAAAGTGTTCTTCTAATAGAAATAAATATATTAAAAGGCATGATGATGTTAAGGACTGTATCATCAATAATGTTAAAGCTCAAAATAACACCATTATTGCAGTTGAGCAGACTTTTGTTGGAATGGTGGGGTGTTTATCCGGTTCTAATAATAGATTTGTTATTATCAACAGTCGAGAAAGGGGAACAATTTTAACTACCTCCGCAGCGAGTTTGAGTGCATCATGTGGAAGCAATGTTACTCAGACTTTTGCTGAAACAGAAGTAATTCCTTTAGTTAGGCATCATTTTCCTTCGACAGGAAAGTTGTCAACGGTGTTAGCTGAGGAGCACAGCACTGTTGACGATCCTGAATCATCAGCACGGTATAGACCTTGTTTTATTATTAAAAATGATTCAGGACTCTATATAGCTGATGTCACTGTGAGGTTTGAGCAAGATAATGCATTAGAAGAAGTAGCTATTGAAAAGATAGCAAAGTATAGTAACATCAGAGAAAAGAGAG
>JAAAKQ030503304.1:0-20278 GCA_010016005.3 Zanna intricata | reverse complement strand
AGAGTATAGATGATAAAAAAACATAGGTCATTTCTTAAGTAATATTCAAAATAATAGGATGTTTTTACTTTTAAATAGATAAAGAGAGAGCGTCTAGTGAGACCTGGTAAGCCCAACAATACTCCATTTGGCATGTCGTTTGGGGTGTATGTAAATGTATTCCCCCAACTGGTAAAAAAAAAATTAATTAATTTTAAGACAATTTACCTATACCACAATTGGCTCCTGTAACAACAGCAGTTTTTCCAGATAAGTCACGTCCTTGTAGAACCTGTCTTGCAGTAGTTGAACTATCAAATCGTTGTCGAATATCCATTGGAAACTCTTTTTCTTCTACTGCAAATGCTAATCTAGGATCAGTGTATGTCGTTCGACCGTTTTCTTTATCAATATAAATAATCTTCCCAACTTCATTTACTTCTTTTACCCAACCAAATGGAAGTTCTAACAAACAAATGGTAAAATTAATTTCAGTCACTGCCAAAGAATTTTATATCCTTTTACAATAAAAACATAATCTGGATAATTTTACGAATATATGATTACTATATTCAACAACAATGTTTAAAATAATCTGAACATGAATACTCATGTTCATTTAACTAACTATTTTAAACCCTTGTCCTTTTAAGTAAATATTTTTAACGTAGTTTCATTCAATGCAAAATAACACATATATGCTTTTATGTTCATTGCACGGAATATTTTCAATATAATGAATTGAAAAGAACTATATCGCACAAACCAAATCAAAATTAGAAGTGTAACACTATTTCCAAATTATAAATACTGGTCCAATGGCATTAACTTGCATATAAATTAATTTCATTGGCAATTCGAGAGAAGGAATTTGGAAGTGACCACAAAGCCATAACCTTTATAGTCATTGACGATACTCCCTACCTCCAGTTGCCACCCAGCAGATGGAAGCCCACAGAGGACCAATTATGCCGAGTCATAGACAGTGCCATGGAGGAGATAGGCAACACTCAGCCCCCGATGCCAGAAGATTTGATAGTTGCCTTAGTGAAGTAGTATACGCAGGCAAGACAAACAACCAGGCAGCCACGAAGGCGCATCTACTGGTAGTTGACAGAGATAGCATCATTCAGAGCAGCAGAAGTCCAGGAGAAAAGAAGACTGCTGATGAGGCTCAGGAGGAGGAATGGAACTATAGTTGAAGAATCACCCGCCCTCCATGAAGACCTGAGGAGGGCAAGAAGGCGGCTGACTGATGAATTCTGTCCAATTTGCCTTATGAATACGATGAGCAAATTGTACGAAAGTATGATCGCAGAGAGATTGAAGAAAGAATTGGCAGCGAGGGGAGGGTTGTCCTCGAATCAATATGGGTTCATCAGAGGATGCTCAATGCTGGATGCGATCAAACATGTTGTCAACTGGAGCACAGAGAAGGTGGCAGGCACCTGGATGAGCAGGTAGATTCTGTTGATAGTGTTATTAGACTCCAAAACGCGATTAATAGCATACCCTGATCTGTTATATAGGAAGAACTAGGTCTCAGAGGAATCAGCACACACCTTCTAGCAATAATAAACAATTACTACAAGGAGAGAAGGATTTCAGCGGATATTGAGGATAGACTGGCTCAATTCATCACGTATGGGGAAGTAGTACATGGGTCGGTGTGTTAGGACCGCTCCTCTGAAACATGGCGCACGACAGCCCTGAGATTAGAGTTACCAGGAGACTCTGAGCTGGTCGCTAATGCCGACGACGTCGCCCTGCTAGTGTCCGCCCGTACGGCAGACCGGGTGTAGAACATCATCAACGGGGCAGTGAGAATTATCAGCGCATGGCTCGCAAACAGGAGTTTGCAGCTGGCCTCAACAAAATTATCGGTTGTGGCTTTGGTCGGCAGGAGGCAGCTCAGGAGAATCGTGGTCTCGGTTGACAGTCACGCTATCCAAGACAGACAGATGGTAAAATACCTTGAGTGTGGCTGGACCGGTCAGGTCGCTTCATCACCGACGCGAAAGCGGTGACAGAAAAAACATAGAGAACCTTTGCATATGTTGGTAAACTATCGGTAGCTAACAGTGGTTCACGTGCAAGCAAGCGTCGTGTTTAGTTGTCCGTGGCAAACTCAATACTGCTTTTCTACTATTCTGGTTTGGCACAAAGCGTTTTCCGTACAGAGAAATGTAAACAGGATGGCGGCACTATCACCGAGCCAGTGTTAAAATTATCTCGGCCTACTGGACCTTCTCCGGCATAGCTGCCGAAGTCATATCTGATATTCTCCTGATACACCTGAGAGCATTAGAGATGAAGAGGGTGTATGTGGGAATGAAGAAAAAAGAAGCGGGGAAGCAACGTACAACAGAATTGCAGGCAAAATAGGAGGCGGCCTAGAAGGCCGCGAGGACAAGACGAGTGGTCCCATGCCTGGAGCTTTGGCTACAGATGGGATTCGAGGAGGTAAACTATTACCTCTCACAGCTCCTTTCAGACCACGGCAAGTTAGTAAGTTTTTTTTTTATTTTGTTTAACCTCCGGAACCACAATTAAGTACATCTTCAGAGGGATGAAATGAATGAATTGTAGCGTGTGTGAAAAATGCTATGCCTGACCAGAATTCGAACCCGGGACCTCCAAATGAATGGCCACGGAGGCTGGCCAAATTCACATTTTACCTCTTCCAATTCTTCACAAGAAAAACTCCGACCTACACTTACTGCGAGGAAGAAGATACCCGGAGCAAACATTTTTCCAATGTAGACAGTGGGATGGGGGGAAAAGATCTAGCTAGTCTAGATTGGATACCCTGGATAATCTGGTTGAATATATGCTCCAAGGAAGGAGATAGTGGGAAGAGGTATTGTTTCTGGCCTCTAGAATACTGTCCACAGAAGAATGAGAGATATGGGTATGTGGGGAGAGTAGTAGCTGACCAGCAACACGCATCTCCGAACGAGCAGACTGTGAGAGGAGCACTTAGATAAATATATGTTAATATCTTTCTTCTTGTGATTGTAAATACTATTGTTTTTCTTGTAATTTTAAAATGTCTTTATGTAATGTACATGTAGTATAAATATCTCCAAATACAACTAGATAAGGATAGGCACAAGCTTAACAATCGTGCTTCATGTATGTAAATAGGTAATCAATGTTAAATTCTTTTTTGTGAAACTTGTAGATATGACATATTGTACTTGTAATTCTTATAAACTTTGATGCATGATGTGAAATGTGGAATATATATCTCCGAATACTGGAGATAAGTAAGAGTGCACATCACTATAATTGTGCCTAAGTGACAAATTGAGGAAAAAAATGCTAATCTCTTCATAATGATTACTTGTAAATATATGTTATTCTTGTACTTTTCATAAATTATGATGTCTGAAGTAAAATATAATGTGCTTATCTCTAAATGATAAGAGAAATGCATAATATTTATATGTTACTATAATTGTGTAATGGGTAAAAACAAATGGTTGTACCCAACACAACATCAGATGTTACCATGATAATAATGCTTGTAACTTGTTTATACCTTTGTAAACATGGTGTCAAATATGATGTAGCGTAGGAGGATATGTCTCCCAAAGGACTCAGAAAGATAGATGTAAATCTAGATGTAAAGATCTGATAGATGTAGTCTAACAGATGTAATTGTTGTAGTTTGTAGGCTAAGATGTAACCCAGAGGTCCCGGGTTCGAATCCCGGTTAGGCATGGCATTTTTCACACATGCTACAATTCATTCATCTCATTCCTCTGAAGATAATACTTAATTGTGGTTCCGGAGGTAAAAAAAAAAAAAAAAAGCTAAGATGTATTATGTGTAGGCTAAGCATTTTCTAAATCTTTAGTTGTATCATGAAAACATTGTGTAACATTATTTGCTTATCAATGATAAGTAATACGAAGTAGGCCCAAGTAGTGTGGCCTTACTATTTCTTCTTGTATATAGTATATGTATTAACTGTAAATATTTAAAAACTGGAAATAATGGTGCAAAATAAACACAGATGGGTGCAAACGGGAATCAGAAAGGAGGACTACCAAAGAAAGGGGAATGTACATGCATATGATTTTAAAAAAAAAAATTTTAAAAGAGGCATTCAAAATTGAGGTGGACACCTCAGGGCAAATTGTGACAACATGTAGGGCCATGGAGGCAGCTTAATTGCTGAGGATGCCTTGGTCCGGAGCACACAAAAGAGTGTCCTGGATCAGGGTACTTCTGATGATGTTTGGGGGCCCCTCGAGGTTTGACAGAGTTGCACAAGAGGGGAGGGCCAGATGTGGAAAATGCAAATTCAGCTCTTGGTAGGAATAGGAATAGAAACGGGAAGGGTAGCTCCCCGGAGGAGATTTCGTCACTACAAGTAGAGGGTTGGGATGCTTCAGTAAGACCAGGGAGACCCCAATGGCAAGTCCAGTTATTGAACCCAAACTGGGTTCAATAACTGGACTTATTTATTTTTGGGGAGGGATAATCTGCTATCATGGCACTGCTGATGAAATACCCTAACAGTGGTTCCAGTTGCTGCGTGGATGCTTAAAAAATAAAAATAAAAAATTTTGGCTACTGCAAGATATGTGTTTTAAGTTAATAATAACATAAAAAAGTGATTAAAAATTTAAGAATTAACAATAGATAACTGAATATTTATTTATATAATAAATATTCAGTTAAGTGAATATTTATTTATATAATAAATATTCAGTTGGTAAAAATTTATCCAAGTTTATACCCTGAAAAATAAATTAGGTGTTAATAAATTTACAATCAGTTAAATTTAGTTTATCAATCACTAAATAAAATACTATTTAGCAAGATGATAATTTGTAATCACTAAACAATAGCTAATACAAACAGAACACTAAATAAAAAACACCATTAAACTATACAGACTAACACAAAATAATATAACTGATGCGGCTAAACAATTATATAGCAAGAACAATCAATAAAAACCATGCCTCACAACACCTCACAAATAAGTATACTGCAATAAACCAAAAACTGCATTCATCAAATAACTGAATTAATTACACATGATAGCAAGAAGAAAATTATTCTTGCGTAGATATCATTATAACATAATTTTAAGTTTAAGAACATTATTGTCAGGCATATTTAGTATATTAACAAATCTACCCAAGGGTATCTTCACTGAATATGTTATCTTCCTTTCCATGTACATGCAGGTCTGCTTCAAGTCATGGTTTAAAATTTTCAATAAGAAAATAACTTTTGTTAATAGTAAATTTAATAATTGTATACAATTTTCATGCAAATCTGAACCAATAGATGATGGGGTCATTTAGGTCATCCAATTGGCAACAATTTGTACACATTTTGTGCAAACATAATTTTTGTTTAAGTTAAAGATTTTTAAAGAAACTTAACAGAGCAAATCATCAGAAATTTAAAAAAAAAGTGAATTACTGTTTCTGGCAGGAACCAAAGAAATATTATGAAACATTAATATTACAAAAATATATAAAACATAGATACAAAAGATATACCTCCGTTAACTCGCTTTTTCTTTCCAGTTCTTGGATGTGTCCACTGAGTTTCTTTATTACTGTGACTAGAATCAAAACATATCAGTAGTTTAGCAAAATTGTATAACACTGCAAAGAAAAAATTAATTCACGACAATTACACAATAATAATAATAATTATACGAAGACTAAAAAATAAAGAAAACAGAGTAAGTAGATCATTAATGTTTGCAAATTGGAACAAAAATTTATAATTTTATTTATTAAGAACAGAAAAATGTTTTTTAGATTTTCAATGGAATCCTTCCATTTAGCTAGAGGGGTCTGCCCCCCGGCCCCCTCTGTGTTCATTACCCTCATGCTTGTAAGAACAATACTTACTAACAAAAAACAATTTAAGCCTGTTAAATTTATAAAAACTATCAGTGTATTATAATTTCTTCACAGCAAGAATTTGGTCTACACAAGACTCATGAAACTTTCTGAAGTAGGCAGATTTTAAATCCCTTCTTAAAAATAGTAGTTATTGCTGATTATCCATTATTTTAAGGATAAAAAGGTATTTTGTATACTTCTTGATGTTACTCAACAAACACTACGACGAAGTCATCATACTTCACTTCTCATTTTTTTATTATATGTAACATTTTTAATAATTTTTTTTGGAACAGTTTCTGAACAACATAATCTAAAGAATGGATTTGTATACAATAATTACAGTTTTCTTTCTGGAGAAAAAAATATGTTTACACAGAACTTTTCCACAGGAAACTGGAGCAAGCAACATAGAATTGCCCATGCGAGAAGTATTGACTTTTGAAGTAGAGAACTACCTGAAGCATCTGCCCTTGTGACATTTATTGTCATAAAAAAGGCAACATTATTTTGAAAATGGAAGCACTTTAAAGTGCAGGACAAGTCAAAATGTATGTAAGCTGTACATCATCGCACCTTTAAAGCCACTTTTCCCATAACTGAAACATGTATCAGAAACAAAAGCAGAGACCATTTTTTATAAACAAATTTAATTTCAAATACTCCAAGTGGTTTTTGAATTCAATTTGACAATTTGACTAACAGATTGATCATAGTAAAGCTGAATATCGGCAAGGAACATAATCCAGTTGTTACCACAAGCCACTAAAATAGCCACCATCTTGAAATGGTGAAATATTTCATGACAGAAATATTCCTATGTTCTTTCAAAGTATAAAACCTATATTCATGAAAGTCTCAGCTGAATTGGAAGAGGAGTGTTTGCTAGAAATAGATTTTGGGTTTTATTGTAACAGTAAGTTTACTGTTCAATTCAGTTGAATCTGATAGGTAAGACTATTATCAGTTATGTTTACTTTGTCTTGTTTTTTTTTAAGAGTAGCAGACTCATATACACAGAAACCTATGAGGAATCATGGATTCAGGTATGAAACAACGTTCTGTATAACTACATTAGTCAGTTTTCCCTTTTTTCAAAATTCTGATTTCAAGACAGAATTCTAAGACTGTCTATCATTGAAAATAAAAAAATGAAATATATCCCAATCCTTCCATACACCCTAACTAGACCTCAATTTATTAAGGTCACCTTAATAAACCATATCTGACCTTTTCACTAACCACCAGTTCCACATATCAAAATGAGCAAATACTGTGAAAATCATGTTTGAAAACATCAATAACTTTCACCTCATTTATACAGTCGAAAAGTGACAGTAATGTTATTACTAATTAGAATTCCTAACAAAATAACTTATATTCTATGTTAATCTTACAAGCTTACCGTCAAGCCATGCACGAACTTGGGCAATTTGAATGAAGGTATGTAGGTATCCTGAGCAAATAAATATGCAGAAATTTGTATTAACGATATATACTAATTATTTTCTCAAGACGCAAAACCAACATCAATTATAAAACTGTAGGAAAAAATCCACGTAGATTTCAAGTAATTATACAAAAACAATAGTCTTACCAAACCATTATATGTAAATTAGTTATAATTAAAATTCCCAGATATTAACATGTAAATACCAACCATTGGGACGACCTTCGAAAAATACAATTAAGTTTCAATAACAGGGAAATTCGAATCAAAGTTAGCTGATAACATTGTTTATTTATTACAAATACAAATTACTAAACGACGGAATAGACTAGCAATAAAAGTAAATTAAAGCAATAAAATGTTAAAGTTAAAATTATAAAGCTGAATATCGGTGTCAAACCTAAAAAAATACTAACTTAACATAGTAAACGCTTCCGTCTACAGTTACTCTTTCTTCCCAACCCGGAGGCAATTCATCTTCACTATCAGAATCTGGTAATATTGCTGCCATTTACGAAAATGAACAGCTATTAGTGAATGGTGAAAAATGTTTACTTTTATCTATAGATGTAGTTAAAGATAAGTTTTAATAAGTAAATAATGTTAAATCTTAAGCGGAAAAAAATGTAAACATAACCTATGAAATAATAGCATAGCAATAAGTCAGGTGATTGCTACAGTCTGCATAAGTTTTGCCAACTCAGTAGTTATGCGGAAATTTTTTTGTCCCTATTTTTATTTAAAATCAGTCTCGCTGATTTACCAAAGTAAATCAAATAACTATATTCACAAGAGAGATATCCATCAATAGTCCCAAATAAAATATACACAAGTCAAATCGTTTACATATAAGAAAAGCATATTAAAAAAATGTAAAAAAATATTAAGTCCAATAACATGAATAACTTAGCAAGAAAATCAATTTACATCGATACCAAAATAAAAGGAAAAACCCGCCGAGTTATTCTAGTGGTTGAATCGTTATCGCAAAATCAGCTGATTTTTGAAATTGAGAGGTCTGAAATTCGAGTACTTGTAAAGGCAGTTGCTTTTATATGTATTTGAATACGAGATTGTGGATACGTGTTCTTCGGTGTTTGACTTTGAAATAACCACCCGTCTCAGGAGTGGTCGACCTGATTGTATACCGGTACATTTGCAGCTGCAGACCTGGCAAGACAATAGCAGTAATTGCATATGCCAACACACACACGGAGATCTGGCAGCAAGTTGAAAAAACTGGTTGTGTTATATAAAAAAAAAAAATAAAAAAACAGTACTACAGTAACAAAAAGGAGAGTGCATGAACTAATCAAGACAAGAATCAGATAGATTCTCTCAAGTCTTATCACATGAAGACGTTTCAGACACCTTACATCCTCGATATTGTCGAGAACGTTTAGTGATAAATAGTTCACATGGTTGTTTAATCTCTGTTTCTACTTAGAGCTGAACCTTTAATTTCTTCTCAAACATAAGATAATCTCAGAAAATCATGAATTTCCTTATTTCTAGCAAATCACTGCGCTTCTGTTAAAGTTATCGCCAACTTACTCTGAAAACGTAGTATAATTTCATCTTACTGATGCTTATTTTGCTCCATAATTAGATACCATTTGTCCAAATTGGTTTTAGAATTACTATATATTAACAATCTGAGAACCAAGCTTGGATCCAAGTGGACCCAGAAATCACAATTTATTTATTATTCATTTTCAAACATTTTTAATCTTTTAGGTGTTTTACAATTAAACATTTAAGAACAGCATTTCATCATTATTGGCAAAAATTATGTTATATTCTTTGTAATAAACAGTTTGAAGAGAAAGATTTCTTGGCTCCTGAACTACCCAGGTCATAACTTAAGTAAAAGTTATAGTTTTTCTGCTTGCTTCAACAAAAGATTAACTCCTTATTCTCTAACAGTTAGTAATAACCTACTACTTACCTTTTTCTTTATTTTTAATTAAGCACCCACACAGCAAATGGAACCACCGTAAGGTATTTCATTAGCCACTGCACGGTGGCATGGCAGCAGGTGAACCTACCACTTCTCTTATTTGGGCCCATTAATGGGCCCCCCATCGGAGTCCTCTCTGTAAGTTATCATTTGACTTCCCCGTAATGGTTTATCACTTAATCTATAATACATATACCTATAATAGACTTATATAATACAATTCTGATTAATACATGCTAGTCCTTAACAGTAAGACCACTTCATCTTTATTTTTTAAACTAAGCATCATAATTATGCATTTGTAATGCATAACATGTTTACAATACATACATTTACATAATGCATTTCAATACATTTACAATTTAGTATATTGATTGATGATTTATTATATACATTGATGATTAATACAAATTAACCCTTAATGATAGGACCACGTCATCTTAATTTTCTAAACAATTTAAATTAGATATCATATTTATGCATTAGTAATGCATAACACATTCATAATACATACATACCTAACACATTTATAATACATATACAATTACAAAATACACAATATATTATATAACACATTTATGATTTATATGCTTTAGTCCTTAGCTATGGAACCACTTCACCCTAAGTCCTTAACGCCCCAGACTAATCATCGTAATCATACATTTGTGATTCATAACACATTTATAATACTTAGTACAGTGACATATCATGTTTATAATACATTGTTCATCTATGTAAAACCCTTATATATCACATTATGATCTTCAGAGGTAAATACGTATATTATTTGATAATTAACACCTTAGCCTAAATAGGCGAGGTTTTGTAGCCATCTACAAAACACACTACTAACTTAGGTAAATAAAATCTAACCTAGAGGAACTTAGGTTCCTCTAGGATTATAAGTAAGTAAATTTGTTTTTAGGCTATGAAGTTACTTAAGTTAATTTGTTTTTAGGTTGTCAGTTAGTAGTGAACATTTCTAGTGTCAATAGACCTAATCTAAGATGAGTGAATTTAAAATATTTTGAAATATACAAGATGTGTTACGTGAATTTGAAAGACAAGAAGTTGAAGAATCTTTAATAGTGATTGAGAATCTGATGGTATTAGTGTTTCTAGTCATGGTGATTGTGAGATTGATTCTGAAATAAGTAACTCAGAAGATGAAAATAAAGTTCTACAGGAATTACAGAGCAGAGATATTACAAAAAAGAATCGCATATGGAGATACGTAAGTTCTGAACCAAGTAAAGCACATTCACAAAATATAATCAGAGTTGATTATGGTATGAAAAAATTTAATTAGAACAAAAAACGTGTGTAAATATCTGATTTTAATTGTATAAATATTAAATAAATAAAATGTACTTTATTCCACTGTTATTTGCTTTTTTATTTTTACATATCTAACAATTCAACATGGGTCCCTTCAGACCCAGCTTGGTAAATCAAGTTATTCACTGTAGACTGGTACTCGGAGTGTTAATAGTTTGTTGGTTATCAATAACTGTGAACTCTTGCCTAGCAACCAGCACAGCTCCTTAAAATTTATGTTTAGCCCTTTCCTTTTTTCCCTTCACATGGATCTTAAATGTAAAGCTATGATCTAGGTCCAGGGCATGGTGTTGTATACAGTCCTTCAATGAAATGAAATCATCATTAAGTTGGATTCATGGACAGTCAGTTCAATTTGGTTTGATTCACTTTCACAATTTTGTCGGCCACACACAATTTAGCTGACACTGACTGGAGCTTAGCCAAGACTTGATTTTGATCTTCATTTTCAGCCAGGATTGCCATATCATCAGCAAACGAGGCGACAGTGACAAGGTCTGGTGCCAGAAGATCTGCAGTGAAAATTTGGTACAATACGAGCCGCAAAACAGAGCCTGGGAAACCCCTTACTTAGTGTCAAAAAAACCAGACAACTTCTGATTGCACCTAACCTGGGAAAAGCATCTATTCAGGTAGAAGCTGGAGGAGAGCTATTTTTTAGCTCATGAAGCATAACATATTCAATTCCTTAAATTTTCTGTTACATAGACACCTTTGGTCATGGAGTAAGTGATGAAGAGAGAATATAGCCTATTGACCACGTCTATGATGGATGTGTGCTTGCTTGGGATTACCTTCTTCTGTTAACAAATCTTGTGTAAATGCTCATAAAAATTTCTGAAGTCTCACAGGAGTTAGGGATGTTAACCAAGATGGAAGAAATGGAATTTCTTATATACAAGAAAGCCTTTTAAAGGATGTACAGATAATCACTACAATCAATCAAGTAGAGTACGAATCATCCAGTAATTTTTCTTTCCAGTAAAGAATACTTATACTTCAAGATTTTAATGCAAATTTGATTCTATTAAACCACTCCAGAAAATTATCTCATAGATTAAAAGAGTTAATCTGCTTGCTGCAATATCTTTTAACCAAAGATGGTTTTTGAGATCAGCAGTTACAAAAGATGACTGTATCTGAATATATATTTGATGGATGTGCAAATGTAACAAATAGAGGCACATGATAATCTATGATTTATTATTCTTACCCTGATAAGAGAATACTGAACTATAAGCACTGACATATATTTATTAATGATTCTTGATTTTATATAAAAATTAAGGCTATTACCTAAATCAGGTAGTCAGTTTTTCATGGATAATTTTATTTACCCATATAATATATAATTGTGAACAAATTAATAAATATTATTAATATTAATAAATATTAATAATATTTATTAATATTAATAAATATTATGTTTAACATATGATAAGATTGAATGAATATCATAATAGGTAGATCTTTCACCCATATTAATGAAACACTCTCAAATAACATAAATGGTAATAATATTTCATTAAGACCATATCTTTTTAAAAATATCTTGTAGTAGCACATACACTGAATAACACATCTATCAACGCATTACTTTCTATAGTCCTATATACTACATCAATCAGTGATTCAAGAATCATTGTAGATCAAGACACATGTTTATGTATGAATATGAATGTCACCTACGGATAATATAATGGTGTGTTATAAATATTAATAAATTTCATATTTACTTGATTTTCTTAATACCCTTTTGAAAATATTAATTAAATGGAATATATTATGTGTTCAGAAAAAGAATTCCAAAAGCATGTTGTTAAAATTGCGAAGGAAAAACCATAGTTGAAATTTATTTGATTCAGAAATGAAACTTT
Source organism: Zanna intricata (assembly GCA_010016005.3). Classification (NCBI taxonomy): domain Eukaryota; kingdom Metazoa; phylum Arthropoda; class Insecta; order Hemiptera; family Fulgoridae; genus Zanna; species Zanna intricata. Next base: position 7,792 of record JAAAKQ030503304.1, on the reverse strand, counting down.
AAAACTAGTTATTACTTGACAGTTTACAGTTAAAATTTTTTAGTATATATCCAAAGCAATATTTAGAGGTGAATGGTAATTATTCCAAATTTGAAATTTCAAATTTAGTTTTCTTTAAAAAAAAAAAAATATTAATAAAATCTAAATTTTATACATTTTTTAGTGTATTAAGAATGCAGTGCCAAGCATTTTATCATTTCTACCATGTGGTGCCAAATGTAAAATAATTAAATATTAAAAAATGGATAATTCTATCCAGTTTAAATGAGTTGAGAAAAAAATAAAAATTGAAAAAAATTTTCTACAATTTTTTCTTCTTTTGTGCTACAACAATTACGTCACTGGCCACAGGAGACTAGTTCTTTCTCTGTGCCCATTGATGCAATGATTGCCTCCTAAAAAATGTGAGCATTTATCCCTTTTCTCATATATAATTTTATATTTTCAAAAACTCGATAATTTTCAAAAACTATGTGTAATCGATAATTTTTTATAAAATCCTTTAAGGATGGAAAAGTTACTTACCCTTAGAACAGCTAGTCGCTGCACTAGAACAAAGGGGGTGGTTAATAATCCTTAATATTATTAATAATATCATTATCATGAAAGTGAACAGTCACTTAGTATGAGATATATTTCAATAGATTTACAATTGTTCTAGTCTCTTGTTTGAAACCAAACAATTATTTTGAATAATAAAAATTAGGTTCCCTGAAATTTTTGGTAGAAAATTGAAGTAAAGGGAATAAAATTTATCTGAAAGCTAAACAAATAAAAAAGAAAATTATCTTCAATGAAAAAATATAATGCTGTTTTACAGTAATGTATATAAATATAATATGTATATAAAGATTGAACAAAATAAGAGCAGTAAATTAAATACTCTTACCCATATTTTTGATTTTACCAAACTGATGTAAGTTTTGCAATTAAATATTTATGTATATAATTATATATATATTGTTAGTACATTTTTAATTTTACCTAAATAAATTACATTGACAGAAAAATGAAAATAAGAAAAATCGTTTTGAGAATAAACTGTATCTAAAAATGATTCGCAAAAATAAAATAATTACGTAGTTATACTTTAGACCATTCAATCATATTAAAGGAAAGACGTTGAACAACGAAGTTTCAGAGTAAGAAAAGAGTAAGAATTCGTTTATTCGGTTAATGGATGTAGTTTACCACCGGGTTTTTCTAGTGGGAACTCGTCATAGCAAATCAGCTGATTTCAAAGTCAAGAGTTCTAAGGTTCAAGTCCCAGTAAAGAGTTTTATACGGATTTGAATACTAAATCGTAGATACTGGTGTTCTTTGGTAGTTTGGGTTTCAATTAACGACATATCTCAGGAATGATTAACCCGAGATTGTACAAGACTACACTTCATTTACATTCATACATATCATCCTCTTAAGCAATACCTTACGGGCTTCCGGAGGCTAAACAGGAAAACAAAATAGGGATAATTCATAGCCGTACAGCTACGGACGCAAGGGTTGCGGCACCGACCACTGAGGAAACAGAAGGACGACGCAACTGCCGCATCTCCGACACTGAACAGGTAAAGAAACCAATCTATCTATAATTTTTCACTCTGAAAGTGTGTGTGTGTGTGTGTGTGTGGGGTGGGTGTATATGAGTGCGTATGTGTGTTGGGGTGTGTGTATGTGTGTGTACGCGCGGGCGCGCGCGTTTCTTTAAAAATATATTTTTATTCGTTTATTTTAAGCGACTGTATGCTAACACTCACGAATTAGAGTTACTAAAGAGAGATGAATTTTGTAACACGTGAAAAATCCTGACCCTGACCGGATTAGAACCCATAAAGTTTTGGTTACAATACCACGGAGGTGGGAAAATGATAATATCATAATAATATTAATACTTCAATTCTTTAAATTTCCAACTTTATGAATTCAGCACCGAATTATAGGTTTATAATTTTTCGGTCATTATATTTAACTTGGTGCCGATTTCATAAAGTTAAAGTTCAAGGAAGAACTGAAATAGTATCATTTTTTATTTTTAGAATGATATTCTTTCTTTAATTTATTTATTAACTACGATCTGTGATAATTTATGATTGAGTATTGTACTAGCTGAATTACAATTTTTATAACATTTTTTCTTTTCAGTTTAACAAATCATATCAGAGCATTTTTATTATTTTTCTTTTAGTAAGAAAATAAGCAGATAAATTAAATAAGTAACATCGTATATTAATAACAATTTTTAATTTATTATATTAGGTATGGTTAAATTTTATTCTATGAATATTTAGGAACGTTTTAAGTTTCTTTCTGATAAGTTAAAACTTCTGATAAGTTTTTTTTAATATTCATGTAACCGCTAACAAAGAAGTTTTTATTTCAGTTCGATAAAAAAAATGTAAATTTACGGAATTAAAGATTTAGATTATATCAAGCATATTTAAACTCTTCTACTAAGAGCTACAATTTTAAACAAAAAGATTGTAATTGTATACTCTGATTGTTATTGTAATTAGAAATGCGTAATCCCAATATCGTGAAACTAGGTACGACCATTCAAGGAATTTTAACTCCTGTTTGTAATGTTAAACTAATATTGTAAATGTATTTTATTTAATTAATATAAAATTAATAAATTTCAAAAATGCCGATTTTTTACCGTCCTATTTAAATCTTATTTTCGAAATAATGTTAAATTACTATGGGAGTAATAATTTATATAAAGTCTATACTACTGAATTCTGTTCCGGCATTTAGTACCAGAATAGAAATCAATACACACAATCAATTTATTAGCTCCACCATTCTGAGTAAAGCCATACATTTTGTTCCTGTATCTAGCTCTTGCAATCTTTATTGGCCAAACATAAAGTGTACATTCGGCGGCCGCCCAGAGGCCATAAGTCACAAATGCAATGGTTCAAACTAACTGATAGGGCCACCAAATCTATTGTTTGACTAAATGCTGTATGTTGCCCCGACCACTGTACGATATATAAGCTTCCTTATTTTTTTTTCCGTTCTAAACTACATCGTAATCCGTATGAATAATTTTATGTGTTTTTTTTATTTTTAGCATATCATTATTATCAAAATATTATCAATCGACCAACTTTATTTTATATATTTATAGACACAAACTGGAATAACATAAATAAAAGATTTATTTATTTTTGTGTTCATTCTTAAATTGTAGAAGTAGTTTAATAATTGGGCTATGTAGTTGCCCATGAAATATATAATATAATTATATATACTTTTTGTTAAAAATATACATATAATTTTAATTATCGTTCTACCATATATTTGTCACAGGAATTTCCTACACAATTCGCCGTGTCAGTGTATCACCATCAGGGAATGAAAATATCCACAACTCCGTTTCATCAGTCTTACATACAAAAAACACATATCAAACACAATATTACGTAATATATTTTACAAAAAGCACGCAAGCCAATTGCTGTGTTACAGATCTAAATCTTGGCCTGGACTTCTCGTATAATTCTTCATGTATCCTGTATACATTTATATACACTATAATAAACCATGGCATTTATAATAAACCTTGGCATTTAAGGGTTGACCAGAAATTAACATTTAGAGAAAAATGTTACTGTTAACTCTTATCTTCCATGATAAATATTATTTTCTTTCTAGTAATTTCTATAAATCATTTAAATTTTTATGCAAATAGATTGATTTATTAGAATATTTAAATTTTGCACTACTGTTTATATAAAATTATACTCAGAAGACAATGTAAAATTATTTTTGTCAATCAATTTCATTCTTTAATATGAATTATTTGTCTAAAAATAAAGGACAAGGTAGATAAAAAGAAATGAAGAGTTACTTGATGTATTCTATCAGAGAATGTTGAGAAATTATTTACTTGTGGTTCTTTTAAAAATAATTTTTTGGTAGGTATTCTCTTTCTCATTTTACAATTTTAATTGTGCTACAGAAAAATATCATGGTAAATAAAATTATGTAAATTTTATTACATATTATATAAAAAATAAAAATTTTAGCAATTTTCTTTTTTATAATTATGAAATTATACATATATATATATATATTAGAATGTAAAGTTTTGGTAAATTTTGTATGTGTATATATAAAAATTTGTATTATTTTTTATCATTTATTTGGTAGATTACAATTTTGTAATAATTTACTGAATTTTTTTATGGTAATCGTAACTGAGTTTTTCTACTAGTGATAAAAAGTTTTATTTAAATAATATCTAGAAGTTTGGATCAGTTATCTTTGTAAAGCATGGAAAAAAGTTGTCTCTTTTTCTTACATTATTTAATAACCATTATTTATTTTATGTTAGTCTAGTTAACTGTTTTTGAGAAACCTGTTTATATTGTGCCTCACGGTCTGTATTATTAAAATATAAACATTACAACACATAAACGATCATTTATATGATATATTTTGCATTTTTATAAAAGACCAAATAAAATTTTCCGAACTATAATTGCCTCTCGTATGACGTCACGCCTTACAAAACAATCAGATGTTTAGCAGAGTGTTTCAGGTGTTTCGAAAATTGCTAAATCTAAATGAATTCAAAGTTTTACAAGTACTGTGTAGTGTCTCAGTGTGAAAGTGCTATTAGAACTCCAAACAATACATGTTTAACTGTATACATGTTTATTTAACAAATTGAATACAATTTCGCGTTAACTTTATGTCCGAGCATATTTTACATTTGACTGTACATAATTTGCCATAACGTTTTAGCTTCACGTGCTTACAGCATCATCTCCATCCGATGCTCTTGAGGACCTATAATCATATATAGCCATTATTATAACTATTTAATTACGAAATCCGTTTTTCTTCTGACAACTAACCTCAAAAACAATCCGGTCAAAATCTGTTAAATACCCACTTATAGCCGTCCGCTTAATAGCCGGTTGACCATGTAGTTAGTTCTTAATAGCGCCACTGAAACGCTATATTGAAATAAAAAAATATAGTAAATAAAATTACAAATATAATCTAACCAAACAACCTTCGCTCGCTAGTCAGGTTAGCGAACGTAAATTAAGTTTGGTTAGATTATGTTTAAAATTTTATTTATTTTCTTATTTCAATATAGCGTTTCAGTGGCGCTATTAAGAACTAACTACATGGTCGACCGGCTACTAAGCGTTGCGGGCATATAACGGATTTTGATAAACAATACTTAATAGCACTGCCGAAGCAATCACAACAATACTTATACAGCAGACAGTACAATGTGGTGATAATTAATATTACGAAAAACTAATATACGGCATTGTTTATGGTTGTGTACTTATATAGAAGTTTTGTTATTTTGGAATTCTGCTGAGCCGAAATCACTATTTGATGCAAAAAAACATTCCAGCATAACCTCATCAATTTTGGGCAAGTTACTGATGTTGGCTTTTACAAACCCGGCTTCCATTGAAAAGACTTGCTGTAGTTGTACTATTACAGAAAATTGTATAACTCGCGAAAAAATGTGTTTTAGAACACAAAATCAACAAACCACATAGACTGCCGTAAACAACAATCTGACGTTCTGCAAGACATGCGCTCTGATTGGTGTTTTATGTTACGTGACCAACGGGTTTTATTTTTACTTATTTATCTCTTGAAAATATTAAATAATCTTAAATAAGTTTAACAAATTAGGTTAATTTTAAATATTTTTAGATTAAGACCAATTATAGAAAACAAAATTCTATCAAGTTGTCCCTTCTGTCATCTAGCCCATTACCATTGTTTTTTTTTTATTATAATGGGTAAAGAATTATATCGGGTGATATTTAAGTATGGAAACAGTTTTATACTACATAACCGAGGGATATTTGGAGACAGAAAGAAACGGGATTCTACATAGTTAAAAAAAATCGGCATTATGGTGGGTTTTTAATTTTTGTCCGCCATCTTGGATCTGCCGTATTGAATCAAACTTTTTTTTTCTTTTTTTTAATCTTTGGAACCTCCGTTAAGTATACCTTCAGGGATGAGATGAATGATTTGTAGCGTGTGTGAAAACGCCATGCCTGACCGGGATTCGAACTCTGGACCTCCGGATGAAGGGCCGAGACGCTATCACTCGCGCCACGGAGGCCGGTCATTAAATCGAACTTAATTTTTTCTAATAGAAAGGTGATATATGATACGTAATTTCGATTTAAAATTTTACAAGAAAAGAAACCCGTTTTTCCGTTAATGTCTTCGTTATCGTGTTATAAGCATTCAAAGTTGCAATGACTGAAAAATCGTGTTAACAATAAATCGAGGTAAAACGCGCTGCATGAACAACTTTATTGCATTTTACAATCATTATGCACACAATAACGAACAGTTATTGTGCTATAACAGAGCTACAATATTGATGATATTTAGTTGAATAAACAATAACTAATAATTGACAACACAACAACAAATTAAACGGCTATATCAACTGATATTATTTACTTAAATACAACAATATGTATTTAAAAATCTTAAATTAATGTTTCCGATTGTAAATTACTAATGAAATAAATTTTTAAAGCATACCATTCTACAGTAAATGTTTAAAATGCTTCCCCTCCACAACTTATCTGTGTGCTAACTTCAAATGATATCTGTTTATAACTAATTGTATCATGTCTGGTGAGAAACGAGCAGATTCGTCAATTATTCTTCTTTTCAATTCGTCTGCGGTTTTGTTTTGTAAACATTATGTTTCACCCCAAAAAAGTAATCCAGAAGATACTGGTAGGTCATTCTACGCTTCTGGTTAATTTTTATTTAGAAAAATAATACATTATAATATAGATTATTAAATGCATAAAATTTAATAAAACTATAATTTTAATGGTAACTAACACCAAAACTCACTTTCTTTTTTTTTTTTTTTTGTACATACAAGAAGAATTTACAGATATTCCTACACTAATTTACAGATCAGTTATTTTTATGCAAACAACTAAGCAGGTTACTATTTATTGAACGTCCCTCCTACCCCCCGCAAAAAAAAATGTGGTAAAAATAACTCGTAATTAAATCTATTTAGCTACAATAAATTGAACATATATCATAGGTAACATGTCAAATTTTATAAAATTGTCCTGCAAAGGTAAAAATAAATAACTGACGTACACGAACGTAGTTTTAAAGAGAACCCAAAAATCACCTTCTCTACCCGCATAACATTTATCAACAATATTGATAATCAAATTTTATTTAAACCCTCTAGTTCGGGAGTTTAATTTACTAAATTTATGGTCATTTATTGAAACATGAAATAATAATTCGAGATAAAGAGTTCGTTGAGGTTCTTTTTTTCTAAATTTTAGAGGTGTATACACATCATTAAAATAATGATAAAAATACATAAAAAAAAACGTAGGTTTAAAAATCTTTACGTTTTCTAGTTATGACAGTTAAGGTGTTCCTCTTTTTTGGTCTCAAAGAGGAAACTATGGAGTTTACGTGCATATACGTGAACACAATTTATATAAAAAATAAATTTGTGATTTAGATGAGCTTTTATACAAAAAATTTAAAACATTTGGTCCCAATTCGTGCTCTGATTGCTAAAAACATGTAAGAACTGAAACTAATAGTGTAACGCGACAAATTAACTACCTTACCTGTGAGATACAATTCATTATATACGGCTCCGCTGATTAAGCAGATTCTCTAATATAATACATTATTTACATTAATAAAATTATTGTTATTTAAAAGTAAAAACATCCTATTATTTTGAATATTACTTAAGAAATGACCTATGTTTTTTTATCATCTATACTCT
>JAAAKQ030503293.1:3445-20278 GCA_010016005.3 Zanna intricata | reverse complement strand
TCGAATCCCGGTCAGGCATGGCATTTTTCACACACGCTACAATTCATTCATCTCATCCTCTGAAGATATACCTTTAAGGTGATAACGAAGGTTAAACAAAAAAAAATAAAAATAAAAAAAAAATAAAATCTTTTAAAAATTGGTTTTTTATTGAAGCAAAACAGATGAAAACTAGACAGAAAATTGTATTATTCTTTCTGTATCCTAAAAAAAAAAAAAAAAATACATGACATGATAAATGGTAACAGAATAACAAACCTAAATTACAGTAGTTTAAAATTCCCTCTTTTACAATGTATAAAAATAAAAATGTATATGTAAAAATAAATTAATTTTCAATTAATTTTATTAATAAGATACAATGTGTTCAGCATTCTTTTACAAGAAATACAGCACTCTGCCTAAAACAAAATAATTACAGTATATGTATTTCATCTTATTACCATTCCACTGGTCTGCATAAGAGGGATAGCATCTCTGCCTTTTATCCAGAGGTTCTGGGGGTTCAAGTCCCATATTCATGCCATTTTTCACATATAAAAATTCATTATTATATTATTAGCTGTTATAAGATGACAACCTGTAGTTATGAAAAAAAATAAACAAATTTTTTTATTTGTGTACATTTGTGTTTATATGATAATTTTACAAATATTCTTGAGCATCCATTGTTGGTTAGATATTTTTATATTATATTTTATTTTTTGTTAATTTGTAGGCACATCTGTTTTATTTTTCTGTAGTTTATTATTTTACAAATACATTTTTTGCATCTGAAAAATCTCATTTTACCTCTTGCTTTGTTTCAGTAATAACTTTAGTTGTTTATTGAATCTATTTATTTAAAATTATGATATTTAACTTTTATTTCTGGTCTATGTATTATAAAACTCATTGTGATTGCTACTAAGATAGAATTGTTTATTTTGTTTATTTCAATGATAACGTTTTCTGCAGATGTTTCTAACATAATTGAAGTGAGAGAATTTTCAATTTTCCTTGCGTATATCCATCAGTATTGTTTTATTGTTGATAACATCTCTTTATTTTTTTCTATTAAAGTTTTCTTCATATTAATTAAACAAATCATTTATTTGAATCTTTCATGCGTTGTTTAATAACTATTATTCAAAAGTGATAATGCAGTAAAAGTATTTGAATATAATTTAAGAGTACAATCGTGCAGATGTACGCAATCCATTCATTTTTGTTAAAATCTTGGTGGATGTATAATTTATAATAAAATTTATTTAAGTAGATGATGAAATATGGTTATATAATATATTAGAAACATTGTTCTGCAAAATTTTTCAAATATTTTAGATACTAAACTATTTGCTATGTAATATTTTTTGTGACATTTAAATGAGAAAATTCCAATTCTATTTTTTTTTTCCAAATTTTCCCATAAATTTTCCAAACAATATTATTATGTAGCAAATAGTTTAGTATAACTCTAACTATTGGGAAAATTTAGAAGAATACTGTTTCTCATTTAAATTATTTTTTAACTTTTAAATTTCTTACAATATAAAAGAATAATACTAATAATTAGTATTATTAATATAAAAAAAAAATAAACTTCTTTTTAAATTCATAACACGAAGCATACTTCAACTAGCCAGCCTATCTAGCCAGAAACCTGGACCCTTGGGGCTCATGTCAGGCCAGGCAAATCCTGAAGCTGCCGGCCTCCGTGGTGTTAGTGGTAGCGTCTCAACCTTTCATCCGGAGGTCCCGGGTTCGAATCCCGGTCAGGCATGGCATTTTTCATGCACGCTACAATTCATTCATCTCATCCTCTAGAGATATACCTTAATGGTGATTCTGGAGGTTAAACAAAACCAAAAAAAAATACAGGAACCTTGGGACCTCCTGGGACCAAGAGGTCTACTCACGTTTGCAGAGCTCGCTACATGGCTGTGAGATGGTGCGAAGGTCCAAAGTTAAACTGAAGATCCAAAATTCAATTTATGACTTTTTCTGATTATTTATTGCTAACAATTCCCATCATATTTTCTCGCCAGTAACTCTTCGATTTTTTGTAAAAAAATGTATAATTTAAAATTTTAATTAATTATTATTTTAGATTTTAAGTGAATTAGAAATTACATAATTATCAATGTTAAAACACTATAGTAAAAGTATTAATGTAATAAAATTCTTTATTGTATTTGGTAAATGTATAAAAGTTCTGTCAAATCCCTCCTACCATAAGAGTCAGGAAACTATAAAATAATTAGATAAAAAGGAAACGGTTTTAAGGTTCAAAACCTAGTAAAAATAGTTTACTTTTTTATGGATTTGATTACTAGATCGTAGATACTGGTGTTCTTTCGTGGTTGAGTTTTCAGTTAACCACACTTCTCAGGAGTGGTCAACCTGAGATTGTACAAGACTACACCTCATTCACATTTATACACATTATCCTCATTCATCCTCTAAAGTAATACCTAACGGTAGTTTCAGAGGCTAAAACAGAAAGAGAGAAAGGTAAAAAAATAAATAAAAATCTGCAGTACATTATTTTCATTCATTTGTATATCATTATTGTTAACAGTAGTTTATTATCTGCAATAATGTAAGCATTTCAAATATTAACATTTTATATTAATTTTCTTATCTTATCTTTAATTTATTTTTATATGTGATTCTGTTTAATTAATGATATTCTTCCTTTCGAATCTTGTTATTTGTTTTAATCTTATTACATGACTTTTGTATCATTTTTGTTATTACAGCTTGGAACCTTATTCATAGTTTCAACTGTTTTTTTTTAATTCTCTGATAAAGGTAAATGAATTCTGGAAGTTAAAAATTAATTTAATACAAGATTTATTAACAATTAAAGAGCTATCTATTGGATACTTTCAATTCTATTAAAACTAATTTGTAACTTGAAATGATTCATTCATTCACTGATAAGATATGTAATTCATATACATATATTCAGATAACTGCTAGTTGTTTCCTGTTAAATCTACCCATTTTTAAATTTTTATATTTTTGTTTGGTCACTACAGAAATGTTAAATTTTATATAATTAACAAAGATATGCTCATCTTTCCTGTGATGTAATGACACACAGTGTCTGGATTCAGACACTTATTTTGTAAGTATATTGTATTTATTTACTGTTTTTTTTGTTTTTTTTTTTTTACACCTCCGGAACCATCGTTAGGTTATATCTTGAACGAATTAGGTTATATGAGATGAACGAATTGTAGCGTGTGTGAAAAATGCTATGCCTGACTGGGATTTGAACCCAGGACCTCCGGATGAAAAGCCAAGATGCTACCACTTGGCTATGGAGGCCGGCAAGTATTTACTGCTGAATAAAGTATCTAACATACAAAAGTTTGCAAAGAACTAAAAAAAGAAACCACCATAAATAAATATTAATTGGTAAAGTTATATTCAAAGATATTATTCTGAAATTAGCAATATGAAATATAACATACAAATTTTAATATATTATGTTAAAAACAGTAAGAATTTGTTTTTATGTAAAAAAAAAAAAATACATTGTCATTTTCCTACCACTCTCTCTTTTTCTGTTTAGCCTCAGGAACCAGGAACTACCATAAGGTATTACTTCAGAGGATGATATGTATGAATGTGAATGAAGTGTAGTCTTGTACAATCTCAGGTTAACCGCTCCCAAAAAGTGTTTGTATTGAAACCCAACCACCAAAGAACACTGGTCTGGTATCTACTACCTAGTATTCAAATACGTATAAAACTAACTATCTTTACTAGGATTTGAACCTTAGAACTCTAGACTTCGAAATCAGCTGATATGCAATGTCGCATTAACCACTAGACCAGCCCGAAGGACTATTGTACATATTTTCCTACCACTAAGGTAATTAGGAAACGGCTATATTATATATTACATTGTATTATATATTAAATGGCTATATTGTATTATATATTAGGAAAAGGCTATAGGGAAATGAAAGAGTGTTTTTTTAATTGTTGACAAAAAAAAAGTACTAAAACATTGTTCAGATATTTTGTAATATATGATGAATGGTGGGATTATTGAGGAATACAAAGTTTGCTAGGAATTACTGTCATATAATGTTATACCATATGAATAATTTTTTATATATATAAACAGGAGGTCATAGACAGTTTACAGAAAGTATGTACGTATGTATCTGGATTTTAATATTTATGTTACCAATATAATTTGATTGTTTAAATTCAATTATTTGTATTGCTTTCAGATTAAGCTGCTTAATTTGACCTAATTTTATTTTAAACTCTTAACGTTTAAAATGAGAAACTAAATGTATTTTGTACAGTTTTTAGAACTCAAATTGTAATCTGAAGATAATTGTAGGAATGAACAAAAGCATTAATTTATTTATTTGTATTTGCAATTACATGAGTATAAATGTGATTCACATTATTATATGATGTAAGTTTTAACATGTGTGCATTTAATAGATTTGGTTTGGTTCCATAGGTATAGCAAAGGTTTTCTCCTGGAGGGGTCAAAAATAAGATTACATTTTTTTTAAATGGTTTTAGTTGAACATTCGAAAACATTAAAGTAATTAGTTGCAATACTATTTGAACCTATCTAAATCTAGGCACTAACCTATGAGAATTTTGGCTAAATCATGACAGAATTTCTTTCTCAAATTTATTTTTAGCTTCAAGAATCCTTTTTTTTTACACACACTCACCATACAAAGACCAACAAGATGATTTTCTGCCATTATTGACCATAACCAAGTTTTTACTCTGCATAAGGTGTTGAAGGATCTTTTGATAGTGCATATTGTAGAGGACTGTGTAAGTAAGATAAGTGGCACCTGTTTTATGAATGGGTCAAACAGTTGGATTTCTTTAACTAGTGCAGCCAATTCTATCTACTTCAGATCAGCATTTAGCACATTTTTTCCTTTTCATTTTTTTTTTTTAAATCCTCATAAGTCATATCAAGCATTATGTGAGTGTGCAGTATAAGCAATGAAAATGTGGACAAGTTCTCAGAAAAACACTGTTTCAGAGACATTATTAATGAATCTATGTATGGAATATTTAGAGATCTTTCCCAAAACTCATAAGGAGTATGTGCTAGTGGATTCGCACAATGTTTTTGCTGATTTATGACTCGCTGCCTATTGAAATCTGTTCCAAGATGTTCGGTGATTGTTTCAGCCTCTGCTTTAACACTTTCACTTTCAACAACCGCATTTCCACAGTGTTTTCTCATGATGTCTATGTTTTTATTGTGATTTTCACACTGAAGTAAGTTCACACTTGTTAACTGAAGAGCATTTACTCTTTTAGGTATTCAGGATCTAATATTTAAATTGGTGTAAAAGTAACTACTTTTACTAGGATTTGAACCTTAAAACTCTGAACATTGAAATCAGCTGATTTGCGATGTCGTGTTAACCACTATAGACCAATCCAGCGGACCAATCCACTCAAACATTCTATAATATTTGAGCTTTACCACAGACCATCCAAACCTTGAACCACCAGTTCTCCACTCATTCACCAGAGAGGGCTTCCGCCACGATTTGAACATTCTTTCTTGCTGCACTCTACGGTTTTCAAATTTCAATGGAAATATCCATTTTGACCATCCCTGAATCCATTTTGACTTATTTTGGCTTGACGTTAGTATATATATATATATGTATGTATGTATCTCGCATAACTCAAAAAAATTATTAGCCGTAGGATGTTGAAATTTTGGATTTAGGTCTGTTGTAACATCTAGTTATGCACCTACCCTTTTGATCACAATCGACTTGACCAAAATTGTCCAAAAAAGCCCAAAATCCAAAAAATTTGGATATTTGATTTTTCCTTAACTTAACTAATTAACCCTGAATTGACAGCTTTTCAGTGATATATCATAAGTGGTATGTATTTTCATTGGTTCCAGAGTTATAGCCAAATAAAATTTTAACTAATTAAGTATTTGGATATTACAAGAAGACACATCGGTTTGAATTTGACTTCATTTCATTTTTTTAACTTTTATTTAATGTATTGATTTGTTAATAATTATTAATTTGTAATTGTAAAACAAAAATAATAATAAACAATTCAATAAACAATAAAAAAAATATGAAAAAAATCATAAGCTATTAGTGAAATGAAATGTTATGTCCTTTTAAAAATGTGTATATGTAATTTAAAAGGCATACAAGGAAGTCATATGATGTTTACATAGGCTTTTTTCGTTTGGGTAAATGAGCTAGGGGAGCATGCACTCCACTGTGGTTACGCTTATGTTTGGTTTGTTATTTAAAAAGTTGATAATTTTAAATAATTTAAAACTTATTAATTAATAATTTAATTTGTTAGACAAAAACAATTTAATTTATTATTATGACCTTGGACATTCTTAAACATGTACTTTAATGAGAAAAATGATTTGGATGAAATGATTAGTGAAAAAATATCAGATCTTTTCCAGGAATTAAATCCTATACCATCTAATCTAAAAGCTACCTTCTAACCATGTCTGCTTTGTATATATTTCAATCATTGCTGTATTCTTTTATAGTTTAGAAAGTAAGTACGAGTACTTATTGAATACTTATTTTCTAATATTGGCAATACTATTTGACCTATTCTGTAAAGAAATTGTTTTGATATTAATAAAAGAAGTTATGGGTTACATTTTATTCAAACTGCTTTAATAAAAACATCAGTACATATTTTTATGATGGTGGGTACAAAAACTAATGCATTTATATATGTTATAGACCATAATGAAAATGTTAATAATAAAAAACCTGTCATCAGAGTTAAAAAAACTTTCACTTACATTGTTTGCATTATATTTACATGATTGATATATACACATCCACATATGTATAATACATTAATTATAATGTATTAATATATGTGTGCATGTGTATATCTTGTGTATGTATATATATATATATATATATGTGTGTGTGTGTGTGTGTGCGTGTGTGTGTGTGTGTGTGTGTGTGTGTGTTTGTGTGTTTGTTTGTGTGTTTGTTTGTTTGTTTGTTTGTTTGTTTGTATATATCTTTCTTTCACACATATACTTTTTTTACAAATATTTTTACAGAATTGTTGAAATACTTCATATAATCAAGAATGGCAAAAATATTTAAATTACTCATAAACATACCTAACCACTTACAATTAATTATTATTAATTGGCTGTTATTACATTTTTATATGATTATACATACTTCAGTTCAAAATGTAATGTCATTGCTAAAGTAATAAGTTACTGTGATTCTGACAAATCCCATTGTATTATTCATGTCATATATATTATATTAATTTTATTGAACAGCTAGAATAGTGACTTTTATATGGTGAAATAAATTAATAAAATTTACACTGTTGCTAAATGTAATATTAAATTGAAATATAAATATTTATATGAATGAAACTTCTTTCAGCCATTTTTGTTTAATTTTATTTGATATTCGCATTTATTATATTAAATACACAGTCCATTGAACTTCTTTGTGTTTTAATCATATTAAATTTCATCGTGTATAATTATTTTTAATTAAAGTTTTGTTAATATATGTAGAAAATATTAAACATTGTTGTAATAAGTTTGTATACTAAAATAGCTGCAGTATTTTATGCAGTTAATATTTATTATTTATTTGGCTTTTTTTTTTATTGTTGTACACTGTCAAGTTTCTATTATTACGTAATGAAATAGGCCGGGTGTGTTCATATTTATTTTATTGCATTTATTGTGTTATGTGAAATGTGTTGTCTCAATTATTCTTCTGCAGCTTGTGTTTGGCTTTCATAATTTTACTTATCTATTTTTTAAAACATTCAAGATAATTGATTAAAGTAAGTTTTTTCTTATTGATCTTTAGTATTTATTTTAATGATATTAATAGAGATAGATCTATTCATATAAATATAACCTATCTGTTGTAAAAAACTTAATTCTTTTTTGACATATTTAATGGTCTATAATCTGTTCCCTCAGAAAATGAGTAGATGTGTGTAATGCCTATAGAGTTGACTTGAAGGTGGGAAAGCCCAACAACAATTTAATCCTCTACATGCATCAGATTATATTCTAGTCACCACTTTTTAACAGCTGCTGGTAGATGATAATGAAATTAAATTTTTGTAGCGTGTGAAAAATACTTGACTAGAACTAAAATCCAGAAAGGCAGGGATGCTATCGTATCAATATATAGTTGACAAATATTATTTTAAAGATTTCGTTTTTATATTTATAAAAAATTAATGACTCATTTTAAATTACATCTTAAGAAAATCTTTATGGAATTAATTACAATTTTTTTTTTTTATTAAGTTATTATTAATACTACCCTTTATGGCACAAATTTTAAAATGGTTAGGAAACTCCTTAAGTTTGTTGTCAAAAACTTTATTTGGTTAAAAATTATATTCCAGATTACAATTTTAATTTCATATTTCATCCTTTAATTCAATTCATCTTTGCATTTATTAGATTATTTATGGATGTTGCTACCATTAATCATCTGATATTGAACATTACATGAAGTCATTTATACAGTATATTGGAAAATTGTTAGCTAATGACTTAAAATCAAGTATATCTCATTAGAAAATTATCCTTTAATTTAAAATAAAATCCCCAGATGCACTGTGTAAAGAAATTGTAATTCTCTGTTAACATAATTTAATAAGTACAAAAAAAATGTATTAATAATAAAGCTGAAAATAGTTCCATATTTCTATTTGATCAACCCTATAATTAGTGTAACTTGTTTGTATATAATAATGTATGTATTTTTATCAATAATTTTTACATTTATTGCCCTACTTAGATATTTGGGGGCTTGCTAAGCAAAATCCAAAATTCAGATTTTGTTTTTTTTTTTTGTTACTCTTAAATTCATTATCTTCATTTTCCTTAAGAACAAAAATAATAAGTCAAAAAGAAAGGCATACATTAAAAAAAAAATAATAATAATTAAACTAAATCTTAATATAAATTTTTCATTAACCAAAGATGGTTTTTCTAACCTTTTTCTGTTTTATCATAAATATTATGGTACATAATACCACAAACAATTAACATAAAACAATTAAAAGACAAAGAGAAAAAGTTATAAATTTTTTTTAATGTTGTTTGCTGTATAGTTAATACCAGTTGTGTACAGAGTTGAATGTCTCTGAATTTCAGTGGGTTTAGCATGCTGATATTCATTTATATATTTAACAAAAAATCATTTTGCTCCTTAATTTCCTTTGTAAACGTGATATAATATGATTTATTATGATTATGTCATTCTTATAATTTACTTGTGATTCATATCAGATAGCTTGCTATAACTTACTACCATTAAAGATTTGGCTACTAATTCAAGACTGTTAAACTATTAAAAATATTTTAAAAAATATGAAAATCAGTATGAAGGCATAATTAAATCATGGAAATTCTTTAGAAAAATATTTCATAATTGATAAAAAAAAACAACAAAAAATTGCAGGTCAAAGGTTTAGCTAAAAAACTATTTCGGTGGTTCTTTCTTGATAATTCACTCCATTCATTCATTCTTAGTGTTCTGCTATTAGGACAGGTCCTGTTATGGCTTCTGCTCACCACCCTGCTCTATCCTTTGCTAACCAATTTGTTTCAGCACATTTTCCCTTTTCTATAATCCCGTCCATTATTTGAAATCTCTTCCTTGCCTTCCATTTACCAAGCCTTCTATTGCATCCACAAATAAACATCTTCTTCTCATACATTCTTCTAGCCAGTTCCTTTCCCTATATTCAATCACTTGTGAATTTTCCTATTCTCTCTGATTCTCCTTAATACTTCTTCATTTGTTATTTCATCTTGTCATCTGACATTTATCATTCTGCTCCACACCCACATCTCAAAGCCTCAATTCATTTTCTGCCTGCCTTCTTTATTGTCCATGTTTTAGCTCCATAGAACATCACGCATCAAATAAAACATTTCCTTAATCTTTTCCCTAACGCTAAGTTTAATTTCCCACACAGCAGTCTTCTCTTCTTATTAAAAGCCTGCTTGCTTTATAAATACCTGCTCTAAAACTTCATTTCTTGTCTTAATCTCAAACCTCTCCTCTTTTCCATCTAATACCATATATTTTGTCTTCTTTTTGTTATCCTTATACCCTGACTTAAAGCTTCATTTAAATCATTAATCATTTCATTTAGTTTACTTGGGCTCTTTGCCACTACTGCCATGTCTTCAGCAAAACATGTGCCACTTTATTCTTCTTTCCCCATCTATATTCCTCTTTTCCCATTCATACAGCATTTAATTATTTATTCCAGATATATAATAAACATTGCTGGTGACATGCATCATCTCTGCCACACTCCCCTTCCAGTCATTATTTTTTTAATTATTTTCTTTCCTACCGTCACGTTTATTCTCTGATTGTACTACAGCTCTTTTATTAGGCGTCTCTCTCTTTCCAGTCAACTCCCTTCTTTTTCAAGATTAGAAGTAATTTACTCTAACTCTGTCAAATGCCTTTTCCAGGTCCACAAATGCAACGTACACTCTCCACCTTCTTTCCATGTATCTCTCCTCTATTACTCTTAGCAGTCCTGTATCATTCCTTGTTCCAACACCTCTTCTAAATCCATACTGTTCTTCCTCAATACTGCCATCCATTTACTGTACATCCTTTTGTTTAGAATCCTTAATAGTACCTTAACTGCATGTGATATTAGGCTAATCGTTCTATGTTCTTCACACTTCTTTGTACTTCTTTTCTTTTCTACTGATACCATTATTGTATCCAGGAAGTTCTCATTTTCCTTCTTAAAGTATTCCATTCCATAGATCTAGTAATAACAGTTCTCCTGTCTCTCCTAGTGCTTTCAAAAGTTCAACTTGTATTTCATAACTTTCCTCAGCTTTCCCTTTTTTATCATTTTAATTACCTCATTTATTTCACTTTTTAATATGGTGGTGTACCCTTCATGAGCTTCATGAACTTGCTCTCTTCTTCCACTTCCTTATCTATTTCTCTTGGCCTTACTTCTAACATATATAAATTCACAATGTATTCTTCCCATCTCCTTTTTATTTCCTCCTCATTAAGTGTTTCCATCCTTTGTTTTTATCTGACATATTCTCTCCCACCCATTTCTCTTTAAAAATTATTTCTGATGCTTTTTTATACATTACCTCATATTTCCATTCTTTTTCAAATTTTCTACCTCTGTACATTTTTCCTCAAGCCACTTTTCCTTAGCTTTCTGAGTTTCCTTTTTAGTTAATTATTTAAACCTTCTATATTTCCTTCTATCTTCATCTGTTTGTACAGTTTTCCACTTTCTCCTTTCATTCATGTTTTCCATTACTTAACTTGTAACCCACCCTTTTCTGTATTATGTTCCTGTTTTTAAATCTTATCATCTCTTTTTCTGTTTCCTTTAAACTCTTTTTAATTTTAATCCACTTATTATCTGCATTTTTTTTTTCCCAATGTACAATTCTATAGCAGCATGTTAAACCCAATGAATATAGATGATATCCAGCTCTAAAAGTAACATTTTCATATTATTCACTATGGTGAGTGACCTTAAAATAAACAACATTACTTTCAGAGAAATACATTTTGACTGGTGCCTCTTGTACTTCAGTTCCTTTTTTATGCCACAGTTATTAGAATATATTGTGTCAGATATTGTAAACAAAAAAATAATGTACCCATTTCTGTTGTAAAAAGTGAATTATTTGTGTACTGCTTTAATTAAAGAAGGAAACATAATGTAGATTTTGTGACATAATAAAATTTAAAAAAATAACTGTTTTATAAACATTTTCTATGGATTCATTTTTTTTTTTTAATTTTTAACAACTGATTTATTAAGAATTCTGCTGTTGACTGATAAGAATTGATGACATGACCAATAATAAGTAGCATCAGCTGATAAATAAATATGTCTAACTGAAAATAAAACGGTATTAAAAAACTAATATATGATGGTGTATATATTTTATATGCAAGGCTGATAATAGTAATTTGGCATATAATGGAACAGAATAATAATACTTTTGAATGTGGTTGTAAATTGGTGTCCTCCTTCATCCTATAGTAATTGACTACATTACTTACATGATTTATTTGATGTCTACATTTATATATGAGTTCATCTATTTGTGTGAGTGTATTATACGTTAAATTACTCAAATGAAGTGTTGGTTGGTCGTTATTATTCTCTCTATTCAGCGCTTTTCATTTTTTCCTGTTAGTGCTGCTGTGTTTGTGTTTTACTTTAATTTTCCTTTCTATTTTCACAACTCTAGTTGTATATTGAAGTTGTAAAGTTCATTCATTCATTCATTCATTCGTCAGTATTGAATACTCTATTGTATTATTGCTATATTTTTAATGTGAAATTTATTTATGTTTATTATTATTCATTTAGAGTGTTTTGTTTTGTATTTTATGTATTGCTTGTTTAGAAAGCTATTTCATTTGTCATTGATTGTTATTGATTTGTTTTACTTTTATTATTATTTTAGCTTCAATTTTTTTCAGAATTAATGTTAAATTTTATTTAAATTAATATTTGTTATTATTTTATTTATATTTCATCATAATGTCATATTTAATACTATACATTTTTTTTCTGTTTTTTAATATTTTGTAGAATAGAATCCGTTTCATAAAAACTAGTTTTTTAAGGACATATCGCCATTCTTTTCCTTATTTTTAACTTTTTATTTTCCATATTATATTTTGATGAGAATTTGATTTATTACTTTAACTTTATTTGTAATTGTAATCATGAGTATTTTACGTATTTATTCATTCTGTAGGCATATACCTAACTACAAATAGTTGTTTTTTTTTTTATAATGGTTAGGATATTTTGATGAAAAAATATCTCGTTGGAGAATGAAACCCAGGGCTAATCTATTGACAATTTGTTTAGCATTGCACCAATAGGATCTATCAATTTGCTACATCCTTTATTTAAGCATATGTTATTTATTTAGTTAAAATATACTAAGGACTTTCAAACTATAATTATTTAAATTTATAGTAGTTTATTTTTTATAGTATAACATTAAAAAAATTTAACAATATTGCCTAACAGTACTTAAAAATACTGTGTATTTGAACGTAATTTAGCTGTACTTGAAATTAGACTCTTTATAACTAAAAAGTCTGATAATTTAATTTACAAGTAAAGATTTTATTGTTTGTTGTTATAAATTTGTGCGTGTGTGTTTTGTTTGTGTGTGTGTCAAAACTATTCTTAAAAATGAATTCATCTTATTTCTTTTTTATATAATCACAATCACTTACATAGTAATTGCTATCGCTACTTCATTGATTGTTTTTTTTTTTTTTAATATTAAAAAAACAAATCATTGAATGACATTTTGATTGTTATGAAGTCATATTTACAATATTATATGAAAATTTAAAAAAGAAATAGAATAGAATATTATTCTGCTATTGTGATTAATATTATATATTTTAATTATTTTTATATTTTAAACATTAGTATACAGTATGTTTTATTGCAAATTAAAATTGATAATAACAATAAACAATTAGAAGAAAAATGAAATGTAATTCATAATTTTAGAGATATTTTTCAGTCCTTAGACCATCGTCATTCTTGATTTTTAATTATTTATTAATAAAGTAACAATGCAATAATGAAGTATATAAAAATTTTATCACTTCTTCAAGTGATCATAAAATATGATCAGATTCAAAAATTGTTTACTTTTTTACATTAAATATTATTATTGCTGCATTAATAAAAAATTTAAAATCAAGATTTAAGGTCTAAGAATCAAAATTTATGTTTGAAATCGTCAAATTCTGCTTTATCTGAGATTAGAATACTGAGAGTAATCTGAATCAGTATGTATGATTCAGTACAGAATGCAAACCACTTCACTCATCAATTTTCTTTTGTAAGTTTAGCAAAGGTAACTTGTTATTCTTGAGGTTGACTTCTTAATTTTTGGAATAACCTGAAATTCATTCAGGTTATGCATAACCATTACAGTTATAGCATTTAATATACATAAGACAATAGAAATAGTGAAGTTAAATTGTAAATACAAAACAAAATTAAATAAATGAATATAAAAGAAATATTAATAAAAAAACCATTATTTACAAAAGATTTATAAACTAAAGTAAGTATATATTTTGTGTTTTGTGTATAAACACAAGTATTAACTTGTGTTTATAGAAGATAATTGAATAAATAATAATAATTTATTTAATTTATACATTTAGTAACAATGTGCTGATATCTAATAACAGTACTGCAATGATTGATAATAAACCTGTGAAAAATTACGTAACTAACTGGAACTCAAACATGAACTTCCTGGTTGAAAGGCAGAGATGCTACCACTTTGCCATGGAAAGTAATAACTGTTAACTAAAAAAAAAAAAAAAATTTTTTTTTTTGGAGCACCCACGCAGCAGCTGAGACTGCTGTTAGGTATATCATCAGCCACTGCAAAGTTCCGTAGCAGCAGATTAAACCTACTACCCCCCGGCTAGGGCCTGGAACTGAAACCTCCATCGGAGGCTCCCTGGTCTCAATGAAACCCTCCGCTTCTGGGATGTCGAATAGCCCCTCCTTTAGAGAGCGGCCCCTCCTGGCCCTACATCTATCCCTACTGAGGGCCAAATATGCATTTTGCATTTCAAGGTTTGTGAGGGTCATCCCATATGCGTCCATCGCACACCTCGAGGGGCCACCATGCGTCATCAGAAGTATCCCAATCCAGGTCACTCTTGTGTGTGTCCTGGACTCAGGCATCCTCTGCAGTTGAGCTGCCTCCCTGGCCCTACACGTCACCACGTTTCATCCCGGTGTCCATCATGTTTTTTGATGCCTTCTCCCCGTGTTTTTTTTTTGAGCAAGAAAATTATCTTAACGTAACACATGTTTCATAAATATCACACCTAGGGTACCTGCAGTCTTTGTGGTCATATATCACAGCTTAAGTACCATCTAAACCATGTGAACTTCCCTAGATAGATTGGCATTGTACCAGTTTATTGAAGATTATTGTTTTATAATCAAAGTGTTTTCTTTATGTATTTTTATTTCAATAACTATTTAGCATAGCCCATTTTAATTTTCTACTAAAATTAAATCAATAATTGGCTAAGTATTCCCAAAGCAATGTCATTAGTTGAACCCTATTGACCTAAAAATTTACTGATGATAAGGAATGAAGTTTACAATATTATATCATTTTTATGATATAAAATCATTAGTTTATTACCTCATCAATAATGATCTAACTGTTTACCTGATCAGCAAGTAGATCAAGAATCATCCCCACCTGATGGATTAATTACAGTTCTTTTTTATTTAGTTCATTAAGATATAGAATTCTATTAATATAAAATTATTTCTCGTGGTTTTGAATTTAGTTTTTATTTCTTGAACTTAAATATGAGCAAGAAATAATTTATTTTATTCTACTGAAAAAATAAAAGTTTTTTTTTGTAATAGTAAATTACATTTTTAACTTATTTTATTTATAAAGTTTTCTTGAATAAAATGTTTTAGTTTTATATAAGATTATTAATTTTTATCAGTATAATATACCAAACTAAATATAGTAAAAGTGGTATATTTATTTTTATTTCAATTATTACTTATTTAGTAAAGGTAATAAAGAAAAAACTTTTTTGTGTAATAATACTTTTGTTATGTTTTTAATTTTAGTTCTTTTATTATGAAGCATTTAATCAATTTATATATAATTTACACAAGTAACTATTATTTGGGAAAAATTGTGTTTATTTTTATGGAAATCAAAAATTTTTATTTACATGCTGAAAATAAAAAAAAAAAAACAACGTTTGAATAGAATTGTGATGGAAAGAGTAAAATGTCAATATTTTGTAACAGTTTCAATTTCATTAGGTTTAAGTTGTGTGCTTATAAGTGCTCTTGCTATGACCTTGCCCTCCTTACAACTTTGCCTCTTAAGAACATTTCCTGATATTATCTTATTTATTATGTTGTTGATTTGTTTACACTGATATTGTGCAGTTTATTTGATATTGTGTTGTCTGTGTTCAGTAAATTTATTTATTGTTCTTTTTACCTTTCTCTGATGAAAAGTGTTAATTATCCTAATCCATGATTTATCCTAATGCATACAGGTAAGAATTTTTTAAATATTATACATGATAATATAATACATGTTTATCTATGTTTTATTTATTTTTTTAATGTTTCATTATTGTTTTGATGAACCTAGTTTATTTGTTGTTAAATTCAATTAATTTTTTATAATCCTTTCTTTTTATTTATGTTTACATTTTTAAAAATACAGTTTTACATCTTTATTATTATTATTATTATTTATTTAAACAGTTTTAGATTTTATTTGATTGTAAATTTTCTTGAATCAACAAATTGATTTTGTTTCCATTAAGACTAAACCCTGTTGTTGTTTTGCTTTTGCTATGAGATTACTCAATGAAATGATAATTATATTTATATATATGATCATTTCTATTGATCTCTGTGATGGACTGGTAATGTCTGACTTTGATCCAGAGAATTTCTTGTTTGAGTCTTGTTCAGGTACAAAACATTTTTATCATGCATCAGCAGCTGTTATAGAGTATAAGCCTGTTGTTATTGAGTAAAAAAAAGATGATTAAATTTGCCATATTATGTTGGTATATTACTGTTTTAAAGTGTAATAGTGCATCTTAAGGTTTCTAATTAAAATTATAGATTAGATTATAATTATAGATTAGCCATATTATGTTGGTATATTACTGTTTTAAAGTGTAATAGTGCATCTTAAGGTTTCTAATTAAAATTATAGATTAG
>JAAAKQ030503282.1:0-20278 GCA_010016005.3 Zanna intricata | reverse complement strand
CTTATTTATTATGAAACCTACTCCTGCCTGCCCTTTATTTGATGCTGAGTTAATTATTCTAAAATCACCTGACCAAAAGTCATTTTCCTTTTCCTACCAAACCTCACTAATTCCTACTTCATCTACATTTAACCTATCCATTTCTCTCTTTAAATTTTCTAACCTATCAACCTTTTTTAGACGTCTTACATTCCACGCTCTGACTTGTAGAATGTTATTTTTTAATTTTCTGGTGACCCCTTCTTCAGTAGTTCACACATAGGGGTCCAAATGGGGGACTAGTTTACCCCCAGAATATTTTATCCAGGAAGGGTCCTCCATCTTTGTTTCATGAAAATGCAGAGAGCTACATTTTCTTAGAAAAAAAAAACCAGCAATAATTTTCCATTGCTTTCAGCTGTGCAATACTCAGAAGGTTGAGTGATGTTGAATGGCCATTTAAGCCCTTTTGATCTACGCTCTTAACAACTACTGAAAGATCTGCTGCCCTCTTTCAGGAATCATTCCTTAGTCTGGCTTTCAACAGATACCTCTCCGATATGGTTGCACCTTCAGTCCAGCTACTCAGTATCACTGATCACTCAAGCTCCCTCACCATCGGCAAGGTCTCATGATTCATAGTGGGAAAAAGATTATATTTACTTAAATAATGTTGATATACCTTGATTTGAATAATTTAAAAATATGAAAATGGCATACTATTGACAGGATTAAATTACATATCTGCTTATTATTATAATTTCTTTGTAGTTTCTATGGATGTGGATGTCAACTAAAGAAATATAGTATCAATGAACTACATATGAAAACATATTAAAGGTTGTATGGAATTAGACACTTTTTTAGGTAATCTATTATATTTATTATAATTCTCATATTTTAAAATATTTTTGTTGTATTAACAACTAACTGATTGCAAATTAAAAAAAAAAATTATTTGCATCACAATTAGTGAATTGTGAGAAGAGCATTGAATAACAGTGCACATACAGAAAAACTGCCTAGGTTTCTTGTTTTCATTCTGTGATTCTGTATTACTTTTTAATTTAGATTTTACAGTTGCTAAGAACCAGTTTAAGTTTCCAAAACTTGACACAGTATGCAAAGTATTATATAAAAAATAAATGAAATCAGTGCTATCATGCATGATGAGAAGTTCATTTTCTGCAAATTTTTATTTCAATGTGTGACTGCCAAAACATTCTCGTCACATGTTTTGTTGTTGAAGGAATTGTTTCAAATAATTTTTAAACCCAGTTTATAATTGTTTTGGCTAGATTTATTAAAATTGTTTTCTCATTGCTATTTAAAAAAATATTGTAGCAGATTGTTATAATGTTAAAGTCTGTAGGAAATATTGTTAGATTTTGGAACATTTAAATATCAATTAAGTTTATTATGTAAGAAAATTAATATTTACTCTGATTTGTCTTGGTATTTATGTAAAAAAAAAAATCAAGTTAAAAAAAGCTTGTTTCATTAATGCAAATTATTTTTAAGAGGATGATTTTATTGTATAATTATATTAGTACTTTATGCCCAATTTTTTATTGTAGTTCACTAACAAACTTAGCAATTGGTAATGCACTGTTTATAAAATAAATACTTGATTCAAATCAGTTCATAATTATATAATTTTTTAATCACATTAGCAGTATGTTGGTTTAATATGCTACAATAACAAAAGCATAACTTACATAGAAAACTACAGTTACTTAATTTCTATTTAGTAATGCATTTGTAACATTATGAAAGCAGTAAAAACTTGCAGAAGTGACTAAGACATAAATGTTCATAAAACATTATGAGTGAAAATACATTTGTACTGTGATCTTTTATTTAAAATGATAATACATAAAAAATAAAGTTTCAGTTCTTTTCTCTTTCATAAATAATTTGGCTTCTCAGGTCCGATGGATAATACTGTATGTGATTTCTGGAGAATGATATGGGAACAACATTTGGAGCTTATATTAATGTTAACAAATTTAGAGGAATATAGTAAAACAAAATGCGCTAAGTATTGGGCTGATAAGTCAGAGGGTGAAAAGATATTTGGTGATATATCAATACATCACGTCAATGAAAAACATTATTCAGGTTTGCATAGCTTCACATATCTATGTTTTGTGGTAATTTTTTGTTAATTTATAAAGCTTAATTTCAGATTATTATTATTATTATTATTATTTGAATAGGAGGAATATTTAATACTGTATTCAAGATTGCCATTTTCTGTTGTAGTTATTGAATTTCTTCCATTATTCACTGAGTAGTTGTACCTGTACATTTTGATTGTATCTGGAAATTAAAATGTGGTTCTTAATGCCTTATACTAATAAAATCCACATTAGATTTTTAACATATTAGAAAATAGTGTGTATTTGTGATTGCAAAGGCATTCAACATATATTACTTGCATCACAGCAATGCAGTGTAAGGTGGGTCTGTTCCCATTAAATGTAGTAGGGGCCAATAAGTTATGATGGCTTTATTGTTAGAATATAGTGCTTAAAATCTATTGAATTATATTATAATGCAGTTTAGTTTTTATTTATTTTATTTTTTTTACATAATTTACAAGTTTAGGTCACTATATTTCTATTGTTGAGTTGTTTCCTCAATTATTTAAAATTTTTCATGAGTTAAATTTAATATATTATTTTATTTTTAATAGAACATCCTAATGTGTATATATGAGGGTGAATCAAGTTTAAATAGTGATTTTGCTATTCTACACAGCAAGCAGTTCCAACATGGATGGCTGAGTGGGGGGATAATGTTTATTGTGATAGAGAGGGGGAACCAGCTTGGTTAGCTCCTCCACTGTGTTCTGTCATTAGTACAGCCATGAGTAAACAAGAGTTTCTGTTGTCTGTTACACAATGTATAATCATAAAGTTTTTAACGAATGAAGGTGTTAATGTTAAACCTGCGGAAATGTTAACTTGTTTAAAGTACAGTTTGGGGTCATTACACTGTCCCAGAACCGAGTATATACATGGGTCAGACAGTTTAAGGGCTGGCAAGAAAGTGTAGAAAATGAAAGTCATGATCGATGCCCAAGGACAAGTCTTACAGCTGACAGCATCTGTGCTGTTCGAGAGCTTATCAAAGATGATCTGTTGAAGAAATCGTCAGAAGTGGATACCAGCTATGGGAATGCTCAGTCCACTATCACTGATCATTTTGACTGTAGAAAAGTAATGCTTGATGGCTTCCATCAAGTTGTTGACCAAAAATCAGAAACTGGTCAGGTTGGAGATCTGTGAGAGACTTTGATTGATTTCGCCAAGAAGCAGATGATTTTTTGAGGTGCATCGTTACATTTGATGAGACATGGGTCCATCGTTATGCTCTGGAGTCACAAATGGTGAGTAAGGAGTGGCGAATGAAGGATGACGGCTGCCCAGTGAAGGCCAAAACCCGTCTGTCAGCAGGAAAAGTTCCTACAACAATTTTTTTTTTGACTCGGAAGTTTTACTCATTGATTTTCTCCACAATCAATGAACGGTGATGTGCCTTACTATTTCCAGCTGCTACAGTCACCAGAAACCATCTGCCAAAACAAAATATGGAATATGCCCATCAGAGATGTCATTCTTCTCCATGACAATGTCAGGCCACACAGTGCAATTTTGACCAGGGATAAATTGGGAAAAATGCTCTGGGAAACCCTTAACCACCCTTACTATAGTCCAGATTTGTCCTCCTGTGACTGTTTTTTATTTGTGCTCTTGAAAGAATTGCTTGAAGGGGTATGATTCGAAAACAATGAAGATGTTTAGGAGAGTGCACAATTGGTTCACTTGTCCTCAAACTTTTTATGAACAAGGATAGTTTCCAAATCATTGGCAAAAGTGTGTTGATCGTGCAGGAGACTATATAGAGAAATGAAGATATGTATTGTGTATAATATTAATCAATAAATTTTTTAAAAAACTTTAAAAAACTGTTTACATGTGCTTTACCCTTGTATATATTTATTCATTCTTAAATGTAATATTATTTTGGCTGATTTCTTTCTATTGGATGAATTTTACTGTGAATTTTCAATTATTCCTCCTTTTGGTTACATTTAGCTGAACAGTTAAATCTCAGTAATAATAATTTGATTTTTTTTTTTTATTTATGACAAGTATGTTTTTATCGGTAGCTTTTATGATATTTTTTAATAAAACTAAAATTTGTTATTTACATACATAATGTAAATAATAGCAAAAGAAACAAATGTAAAATTATATCTATTATGAGTAAAAATGAGTTTGTTTGGTATTTTATTATTATAAAATTTCTGTCGCTATTTGTTTTTAAGTACATTTTATAGACTTTTAATTTTTATTTGTACTACACTCTGCTTTTGTAGACTTATAAATAGTAAAATTCATGCATCTGAATTATATTTATGGTAAAGACTGATTTCCCTCTAACTTTTACAATGTGGAGGAGGAGAAGATGTCTCTTCCTGTGGAATAACAAGTGTAATAGTTTGATTAAAAAAATTATATTAAGTTATTAAATGTATTTAGTTTCTTCCTGGTGTTTTTTTCTTTCTTTTTTTTTTTTAAGAAGTAATCTTTTTTTCAGATTATATTATTCGTGAACTTAAAATGATCAGAACTGTTGGAGGGTCTAGAGAAGAAAGAAGTATTATACAGTACCATTTCCTTGTATGGAAAGATTTCCAGGCTCCGGAACATCCAGCCGGTATTCTTAAGTTTATAAAGAGAATGAATGAAGTTTATTCACTAGAAAAAGGCCCCATTCTGGTGCATTGCAGGTACACCATGTTGATTTTTTGATTTTCTAAATCTTAAATCTTTTGTTGTGTAATTTATTTAAAATTTTTAGATGTTGTAAAATAAAAAATGTAACAAATTAACTCATTAATTATTTGCAGTATAGGACCATGATTATATTCATTTTAACCCTTTTAGAACGATAAAAGTTTTCTTTTCTTTTTTTTTTTAATTTTGGTTAAGGTTTTTAAAATTTTATCTGTAGTTTATGCTGTCGCATAAAGTTCGTAAATTTGTGTTATATTGTTAACTAATGTTTTGAAAGTTATAACTTTTACATTTACATAGGAATTCAGAATAGCAGAATTAATTTATCTTAGTTTATTTAGTCAAAATATGATTTTTCTTAACTCGTTGCACTACTCTGCTAAGGTTTATAATTTTTGCATAGTACTGGAAGAGTAATTTAAGGGAATCTCCTTCAAACACTCAGTTACAATGGATATCATCAAGGAGTATTAAATTGGGGTTCTTTCAGCAGCAATTACATTTTAGGAACAACATTTTCCATTTTTCTAAACAAAAAAGGATCTGATAGTCTAGAGATTGCAAATTCAATGAGTAAAGGGAAGTTCAATAATGACCTGTTTTTTTCTGTGCCAGAAACTGAACTGATTGCCACTAAATGAGCTGGGATGTTGTTATTTAGGAGTAAAAAAATAATCTAATCAGGGCATGATAAACATGAAATGAATGAAATTTACAGATCAAAACACATTAATATTCTGCATTAATTATAAAACAAACTTTTTATGTATCACTCTTTAGCTATTGAAAATAAATGTTCAGCCTCATGTTTAATTCTTGATTTCTGTAAATGCAAATTTTATGGTCATAATTAATATTCACTAACTCTTATTGCCAATAATAATCTTGTCAAGAAGCTAATTCTTTTTTGTTTATATCCTTTATGATAGTGAATAGCTCATCTTTTTGTTTGTCAAAATGGATTGCAGTTTTCATCGGTTCAGATCTCGATAGAAATGTGTAACACTCTGTTTTCAGTAGGTAGGATATTTTTGTTGTCATCTAACCATCACTTGCTGATCTGAACGACCACTGCATTCATTTTCTTTCACCAATTTCTTCCTTCTTTTTTCCCTCTCAAAATTTTTTCCCTCAAAAACATTTGTACCACTGATACATTTCAGCAATAAGCAATGTTATTTTACCATTTCCACCATTCTCAGCTAACAAACTACAGAATTTCATTGTGAACTGTTGTTCTTCTTTTCCTATCTATTATTATATTTTTATAAATAGTGAAAGATATGAATTGAGAAAAACATTCTTCCTTGGCAACAACTAACCACACTAATTCTCTTGTAAGTGGATAATGGATAATGTCAGTACTATTGCCATAAAAAATTTAGTTCTACTATTATCCAACCAAACTTTAAACATATAGAATCTACTGCATTATACTATGTGAATGTCAGTATATTAAGAATAATAAATAAATCACTTGATATTACTATATGAACAGACTCACAAATAGAAAGGTACCTATTTTGATCATTAGATCATTTTCAAAGTTAAATATTTCCACTGTTAATTTTTTCCAATAAAACATTTTTATTATATTTTTGATATCAGAAGAAAAAGTTATCAACCTGAAATTTGTTTTATATTTAAGGTTGACATAGAAAAATGAGGGACAAAATTTTTTTGCAGTGGACTAATTTGCAAAAATTTGCAGCTGGCTGCATATTGGAAATATCTGCGTATGCATCTTTAGATATTTGTAAAATTCTTACTTAAGGTGTTCATAAATTTACCCTACACCAAAATTGTTATATATTAATGGGAATGTTAATGCGTATTCTTCACTTGAACATGTATTGAATATACAAATTTCAGTAGTATTATTATCTGAATGTAATGTATTTATTGAAGAATATTTGTTTATATTAAATTGTTGAGATGTAAACATTTAATCCCGCCCTCTCCTCAGAAAAACTGTCGGTTAAAAGTGATGAGATTTGTGTCTGCTCATTCATTTGAATGTAATTACCCAATCATCTACAACAAACCTATTTGTGTTCTTTAGATAATATATTATAGTTCTGAATTTTACATTTGTTTGCAGTGCTGGTGTCGGTCGTACTGGAACATTGGTTGCTTTAGATTCTCTTCTTCAGCAACTCACAGCTGAAGGCCAAGTAGCTATTTTCAACACCGTCTGTGATTTAAGACATCAACGAAATTTTCTAGTCCAGTCCTTGGTAATTAATATTATAATTTTTCCATAAAAATTTTATTTCTTACAAAGCGGTATAATTTATGATTTGAGTTAAAATTTTTGTTTTGAATTCCTAAAAAAATTTCAATTTTGTGGAAATTGTTAGACGTATATCTGTTATAGAATGAAATATTAATTTATGTAATAAAAAAAGAAAACATAAAAATATTAGTATTTTACGTTGAACTATTCTAATAAGTATTAAGAATATTAGGTACTAGAGAAATGGGTCTGATATAGTACATTGGATGATTTTTCTTTTTTTCTTTTCAGAAACAATATATTTTTGTTTATCGAGCTCTTTTAGAAGTCGCCCAGTTTGGTGACACAGAACTGAAAGCATCAAAATTAAAGTCATCTGTAGAAAAATTAAAACAGCTTGAAAA
This sequence comes from Zanna intricata, assembly GCA_010016005.3. NCBI lineage: Eukaryota > Metazoa > Arthropoda > Insecta > Hemiptera > Fulgoridae > Zanna > Zanna intricata. Next base: position 12,851 of record JAAAKQ030503282.1, on the reverse strand, counting down.
TGGAAGAGAAAAATCAAAATTAGAAGAAGAATTTGAGGTAATAATATTTTAATATGTTGAGATAAATTTGATTGAAAAAGAGAAAATTTGGTTTTAATTGATCTCGTTTTATAAATTTAAAAAATACAGCCGAGTGGTAGCGTCTCGGCTTTTCATCCGGAGGTCCCGGGTTCGAATCCCAGTCAGGCATGGCATTTTTCACACATGCTACAATTCGTTCATCTCATCCTCTGAAGATATAACCTAATGGTGATTCCGGAGGTGGGAAAAAAAAAAAAAGCATCTGTTAATACAAAAATAGCTATTATGGGAGGAATTTTCCTTTGTCCATGTCTTAATGCATGGTTCTTACTTAAAGGAAAAGCACTTAGCTCACTTTGAACAGCATTCATGATTGACTACTGCTTGTATCAGTTTTACTGTTAATTATTACTTTTCAGAATTGATTGTTTATTTGAACAAAAAAATAACACCGGTTCTGTTTATCTTGTATTAGAAGATAGGTAATCATATAAAGAGTGCAACAATTACTTTTTCTGCATATATACAGTTAGGTTATATCTTAACTTTTATAATCCACTGATTCCCACTACTCACCCTGCTGTAACTCCATATTCAATGACTGTCCTTGATGTTGGCTATACTGTTTTTGGGAATGACTTAATTTTTGTATTAGGTCACCTAATATTATTGCAGTTATAGAAATAAAAGACAGAAAGAGACAATACAATAAAGAAAGTTGAATTTGCCTTGTATACAATTAGATGTTTATTCAAACTTCATTTTACCTTTTGTCTTAGTTATTTGTTGTGTTTTATCTCATGTACATTTAGGCTGAGACAATTTTAATGTTTATGAATTATTTTCTTTAGTTTTGCTGCAGAAGTTTTTGAAATGTATGGAAAAAATTTCTGGTAAGACAGCATCAACATTAAAAAAAACAAAAAAACATTTTGTTTGAATTTATTGTGGTTATTGTAATCTATTGGTTACTTGAATCATAAATCCACTCATAACACCCAGGTTATATTTTTCTGCTCATACTGTGTGCACATAGCTTTGAAATATTATGAATACTAAAACACAATATGTTTCTTAAACATTCTTTATTTCTCTGTAGATTAATTACCATGGAAATCAGTTTAACAACCTATTGGTTGTGCAATCCTGCAAAGATGAAGCAGATGCTGTCTTCATGATTCTCTCTGTGGGCTTGTTTTCAGGCTCTGTTTCCTATCCTGAGTAAGAGCTGAGATGCCTAATATATAAAAGTGAACCTCTTATTAATACTACAACCTGTTGTAATCCACAAATATATAAGGTAGGAGGAACCTGTTCCCAGTTGACGTTTTCCATCAGTGAATGCCAGTCAATAAAAGGATCACAATATTATCCTCTGTATTAATTTTTATTTTATTTTCAATGTACATGATGTAAATAAATTGTTTAAGTTCTTTATAATTTTTTAAATTAATTAATAATATGTATGGTATCATAAAAACACAATCATACGCTTAAAAGTAAAATTGATGTATCAGGAGGTCTTTTCTATGTGATTACTAGATGATTTAACTCAGGCATTGAAATCACAGTACTATTGTTTTTCCCAAGTGGAATTTAATTGTGCTGTATTCCATTAGTCTAGCTAGAGGATATAATAAAAGATCTCTAGGATAAGCCAAAGGCTGGCTCACTTGTCAAAGTTGCAATCAGTTTTTATTACACAAACTGTACTTTACTTTTGTTTTTGGTATATAAATATGTGTGAGTGTTTTTATAAGTGTAATCTCTTAAAATCATAACTTGTTTGTTTCAGAGAATGAATCAGGTGATAGAAGAAAGAAAGTCAACAAATGTTGGAATTGGTGAGGAGAATTGCCAGAAAAACAGAAGCGATCTAATTATTCCTTATGATAGAAACAGAGTAATTCTTACACCAGTGTTAACAAGAGATCATTCCACATATATTAATGCTTCCTTCATTGAGGTACTATAATTTTTTTGTTTTAACTAGCTTGATTATGTTCTCCACTCTGGTACATTTTTCTGCTAACCTTTCTTTTATTCTCAATGTTCTTTCTACTTCCCAAAGTTATTTGTTTTATTCATTCTAATACCTGTTTGGTTACATTCTACCTTATATACAACTCTTCCTGAACACATTCATGGCGGACTGATGATGTTATTTGTAGATACAATGACCATGTATAGATTAGACTGTCACTTTATTTCACTTAACCTTTAACCTTGTCACTTATTGAATATTTGTAATGTATTACCCTGTCCAACTTTCAAAGTTTTCTTATACCATATTTTTTAAATACTTCATTTATGTTTTTCTGATTATACTATGGACTATAATGAAAAGAAATTCTTATGGAGTGTCTCCGTAAAAATTTCTTTTCATTTTCTAAATATAATTTAAACATTAGCAGATTCCTTTTCTAAATAAAAGCTCTTTTAGCTTTTGATTTCTTCAAACTTACTCTGTTAATCCTTTGTAACTTTTACCGAGTTCATTGAATTTACAGACTGGGTAAAATCTGGCCATATTACTTTTTTATTAAAACACATTTGTTTACAGCAGGTTACAAAAGAAAAAAATTATATATATATACACAAACATTAGAAAAAAATTAACTATAGTTCTTCCAATAGGTGTTTTGTCATAGACTTTTTGAAATTATAAATATTTAGTGATTTAAAGCTTTCAGGGAATTCATGCACCACTGTACAGCCATTCAACAGTAATTCTTTTCCTGTTTATTTCTTTGCACTAGGTAAAATACAAGGGTCATTCGGAAAGTAAAGAACATTTTTTTTTACAACATACCTGATACTTAAAACTATTTTTCTATGTAATCACTGTTCAAATTTAAATACTTGTCATAGCATTTCACCAATTTTGCTTTCCCTTCTGCATACTCAGTTGCCACCAAGTTGTTAGACCACTCACTAACACCCTCTTTCAGTTCATCGTCACTTCCATAGCAGTTCCTGCCTAAAAAGTCCTTCAGTTTGGGAAACAGATGGAAATCACTTGGGGCCAAGTCTGGGCTATAAGGCAAATGATCAAAAAGCTCTCTTCTTAACTGTTGCAGCAAGTTCTTCGTCAATACAGCAGAATGTGGTTGTGCATTATCATGTAGAAGCACAACGCTGATAAATAACAATCCATGCTGTTTGTTTTGAATGGTGTGCCAGAATCACTAAAGCGTCTGACAGTAGGCTGCTGCATTTATGGTCTCCCCTCTAGGCTTCCAGCATCTCATAGGGTGTGTTCTGCTTTGTCTTTGATAGGACAATACTTACAGGTGGGCGTGTTACGTCCATCAACCCTGCATAGATATGATTCAAAATTGTTGTGACCTGAGATCATCTGTGTAGTATAAAAGTTAACTTTTCCATGTCCTCTGTTGTACCAGGCCCACCAGATCAGTAATCAGACATTTAATCCATAAAGTACTATCACCATGTCTCCACCTTTCCGGCCAGTTAAGGGGTACTTATCCTCACCTCTGCCTTGCTGATGCCCTCATATCTATTAATCCTCTCTGTAATCTGGAGATTTGTTGGCAGGACAGAAGCCAGAACACAGGCACTGTTTCAATAAGCTAATATGACACCCAAAAGCGGTAAGCTTTATGACACCCAAAAGTCTCCCCGTCTATGTACACTTTGGAGTCTGCCAAGATTACGTTTTATCCTAACCACAGTAGTACACCAAACCGAAGTAGCGTATAACATTGAAGAAGTCACTACATACATTATTAGTCTGTGCTTTGAGGTTTGAAGACCTCTCTGGGAGATCATAAGTAGGTTGAGTGCTTTGAGAGTTCTGTCAGCCTTTTCACATGACAACTGGATTTGCTTGATGAATTTACAAGAATGGTCTACAATGACTGCCAGGTATTTAACACAGCTTACGGCTCGTATCCAATATTTTACCAACTTTTAACTTTATTAGCCTAACTTGTCGCTTACCCGTCAGAGTAGCGTACGAACATTTATTTGGAAATAAAGACAATCTGTGTTTGTTCATAAGTGTATTAACAATGATCAGTGCAGCATGCTCCTCAAGATCCTGCTCTGTTTTGCCACTGACTAGAACCGTGAGATCATCAGCATAGACGATGATCTCTACACTGCTCGGCATACAAAGATGAAGTACATTGTTGAAGAGGCAACCACCCAAAGCAAAGGGCCCAAAATGAACCTTTGCCACCAAAGGTCCGCCAAAGATTTGAAAACTCAGTTTTAGTAGTTGTAAATCAGCAGTAATCCATCTCATGGAGATATTCTCTAATTTGTTTCCTTAAATATTTGCTTATGCCCTTTTCTGTCAGAGCCATCATGATATGGTCCCAAGGAACTGTCTCAAAAGCGTTGTGAAAGTGTCGAGGGATATTATCAACGGCATGCTTCTCCATGTAGCCTGTTTGATTCACAGCAGCCCAATTGACAACCTTTCGTAATGCTTGCAAAGTCAAGTGACCTTACCAGAATCCAAACTGGTTTTGATGAATTTTGGCACTTGAAGTCAATTCACCCACTATTCAGGACACAAGCATCTGTTCTGCAGCTTTGCCCATATTGTTTAACAAACAAAGTTGTTGATATTTCGCTTCAGAGCCCACCTGCTTATTTTTTTGGCAAGAAAACCAGTCATTCTTTCCAACATTGTGGGAAAGTTCCAGTCTCCAGCCTATGGTTAGCAATTTCGACCATCTCCCATGGCGCATGTTTAATTAATCTCTTTGAAATGGAAGGGGTATCCCATCAGGCTTCTCCTCTCACCTAGCTTCAGAATGGCTGCTATCACCTTCTGACACGAGAAACATCTCCCTCATAGTCAGGAACCATGACCATCCTACTCTTGTCACAGGGAAAAAGCCTAACCACCTGTCGACCAACTTGTTTTCTCGTGATAGTGTTTAAACAGTTATTCAAATTCAAATCACTGTTATCAAACTGTTTGGTCATTCTTATTTTGTTGTTGGCTCTTTTTTTTTTTGTAGACTTGTGAATTTAATGTGAAACAATACATAGACTTTGTCCCTTTAATTAATAAATGCGTTTCCTTATTGTAGCAACCTTCAGAGAGAATTTTTAAACTTTCTCATTTTTATACTGGTTATGTTGTTTTTTTTTTTTTTTTTATTTAGGTTAATCAAAGATTTAAAGTTGTGATTGAAGGTTGAGAAAGTTTGTCTTGAAGGTTTTGATTTAATAAGTTGCAATTTGTAACTCTCGTAATGTATTCTTGTTTACATTTAATAGACTATACAGTTGCTCTAAGTAATTTAAGAAACGTAATTTTGCAATCAGATATTTGATTATCCTCAAGGGTAATATCACACTCTCTTGATTATATCTAAAAAAAAACATGATCTGTGATTGATCTGGTTGATATTCTGGGAGTTGAGTCTAGTCTATTGATAGTTTTTATCAATAGTATTCAAAATCATGAAACAGTTACTACCAAGTGTTTCACAATAGTCCAATGTTAAGCTGTTATCTTTCCACATATCAGTGTTAATATCCCTGATCAATAGACTGTTCTTATATTTAGATTACTTTTATTAATCGTGGCCTGTTGATAACAATATATAAATATTTTATACTTACCAACATTCATTAATGGAACTATGTTCAAGTTCTTTCAGAGATTACTACTCCATCCTCAGGAACAATGATAATATGTTTTTTATGAATGTTAACTTCACATATCAATAATTTTTTTAATGTAATACATTTAAAAAAAAATAAATATAGCAATTGATCATCAGGAGTTAAAATAAAGTCAATAGTGTTCTTATATTTATTAAACAATTCTTGCGCTGTGAGAAAAAATGAATTCATACAAGAATTAGGTTATGTATATAATCCATACAAAAAATGTTCCTCACTCATCAGTCTGATGACAAGGTAGTTGTTAGTAACTAAACATTCATTAAGAACAGGCTCAACCAAAAATGAATCCCTCATGTAAACAGATACTTTTCCTCTATGAACATGATCCCTGTATGAAAGAAAACCATTGTATTGTAAAAGAGAGTAAGTATTCACCTCATGTGAGTATAGCCAGGCTCTGTTAAAATAATTATATAAAGAGATTTGTTGAATAATAGTGTTTTGAAATTATCTACTTTAATCTGGAGGCTTCTGATATTAATACATGCATGTGCAATAAAGGGTTTTTTTTATAGTTTTAGAAATGTTGTTATAATATTTGATAGCAAAATTTGACTCACCCTTTTATGTAGATTTCATAAGAAAGCTCTTGTAAACATTACCTAAAACATTTGTCTGAAACAATGTTTGATATGACCAACCCTTATGGCAAGGGATGACCAAAATGTTGGTGGAATCATAAGAAGATGGGACTTGTATGCTAAACCGTTGTCGTATTGAGTAAATTTAAAGTTTTCTTAACTATAAGGTGGAAATCTTTTTTATCCTGTACTTAGCACTGGTGATATCTACTTCAGCCATCTGAAGTGCTGAAAGGGATTTTTCCATTCTAACCTTCAGTTGATCTTTATCCTATGAAATTCTTGTAGTTGAATAGAAATTTTGTCTGAATTTATGTATATTCCTCTGAAGTTGGTATTTTCCTTGTCTTTTATTTCTTTTTAATACTAACCTGACATTATGACTTTAATAGGTCTTATTTTTACGTCTGAATCAATAAATGTTTTTTGTTTCTTGAGTAATTTCATGAGAAGCTGCTGCAGTCATGAATTTCTTAACTTCTGTTTCATCAATCCTATTATCAGCCTTTTACTTTTATCATAGGATGATAAAAGGAAGAGTCTTTGTTCTCCTTTGTTTGTTTTCCTTTGTTCTCTTTGATAGAGTCCTTCCACAATATTATTAAGTATATTATCTTTAACTATAGTCTGATTCTTCAGTTTCTTGAAAAATCTCAACCTCACTTTTTAAGAGAGTATTTACTTTTTACTGGATTTCCATCCACTGCAGTAATTCCTCATACTTCTTACTCATTTGTAAAAGCTCGATCATATTGTCTTCAGAGTAATTTGCTTTGATTTTCAGGTATTGGAACTTCTATTGTAACCTCACCTTCACAGTTTTCACAAAACCATCTTTCTTCTTCATCTTCAGTTCAGTTGCAAAATAATTTAAGTTCTTGCACTCTTCACATGAAATCATACTTCACATTTAACACATTCTTTTGTGTAAATTTTCTTGGTAGAAATTTTGCATACACCACACATGATAGCTATGTTTGCAGGGTTTTTTTAAATAATTTTATTCTCCTGAAAATTACAGTGAAGAATTAGTCAGCACACTTTACACAATTTATACTGTTCCAATGAAAACTTTAAATTGTAATGAAAATGACATATTATTATTCACACAGTAATAACAACAGCAGATAAGCAGCAGGTAAATACCAGGTTAACTGCAGATAAATACAGCAGTTTACCTCCAACGGCGGTGCCATAAATGGTGGTATTGGCATATATTGGTGGAAATAGCAATACCAGTGGCACCATTTCTTTTTCCGCCGATACTCTGGTACTAGTTGAGTTTTTAAAAAAATAATAAATTTAAAATCAAACAACCTGTATTCTATAATATCAATGTTATACTAAATAATAACTATCTTTATGCAAAATTTGAATAACTAACATAATATACGTTCATTTAAAAATTGAAGCTTAGCATGAGGAGAGAGCTTGTTAATTAATTTGTACATAATCAAAGATGTTATATGATAAGTGTTGTGTGAATTTACTTAATCGTCATTTGTCGGTTTAAATATCAGCAAACCCAGTATTATTGCTATATCGGATATCAATTGAAAAATGTTTTTGGGATATCAATATTTTATGCAAATATAGGTAATTTTTATTTGCTGTGATCCACATTTACTATCTCAACCACTGTACTTAATGTACACGCTTAGAGATAAATAAATTTATATTATAATTTATCATTAGTTTCTTTTTTAAATGGATTGTATTTAATTAATATTTTCATTTGTGTAAAATCATTTATACATGATGTATACACATTGACCAACACTGAATATCTTGTACCTTGATTTTGTATATAGGATAAAGTGTATGAAATTTCATAAAATCAGAAACATAAGATGTTTTTGATTATTAAACCTGGAAGAGTTACTACTATCCACATAAAATGTTATCCATCATGAAGAATTAATTTTTTCTTATGGCATTAAACATACATTGCAAATTAACTAAAACAGTTTGTTGTTTTTTTTAATTTATTATTTTTTTAATAAAAGATAAATAAAAATAAGTTATATCAGTCACTGGTTCCTGGCTCATTATTGGCTCTGAAATATATTATTTTATCATACTTCATTGTTAATTATCAGTATAGTTTAACTTTAGGCAAGTTTTTCTTGACAGACTGGAAGTTTTTTATATCGTCAAGGAATGAGGAAAAAATAGTTATAATTGTAATAGACATGATAAGTGTGTTGTAGTAACAAAAACTTTTTTAAAAAATTGTTCCTTGTAAATAATAATTTGGTAACAATAAAAAAAAAAGATGGTAAATTAAGTTTTAGGTTCAGTGTCCCTTAGTAAAAGTAGATGTGTTTTTAAGTATTGTATGGTAAAATATGAGCGGCAACTGTGCCTGTTCCTTATCACTAATAAACGATTAAGCACCGTTCAACAGTGCCTATAGAAGGTTATAAAAAACTGATTTAATTGATACTGCTTGTTACCAGTGACCATCATAGTGTGATTAATATCAGGCAAAGGCCTGATATTAATCACATCATTGCCTGTGACAAACTGTCACATTCAGGGAAGCCACCACATTTATATTGTCAAAATCCCAGTTTTTTCCCAAATAACATATTTAAATGCTGTTATAAATTTTATAAATATGTCTGATTTTTTACACCAATATTGGTAAAGTTTTTTTCTGTTGAATTCATAAATAAAAAATTTTAAATTCAAATTTAAAAAATGTTTCGCTATAAAAAAGTTAATTATTATTCACAGCCAAGTGGTAGCTACAGAGCAGCAGTTTTACTGAGAAATTTAGCCACTCTATCATCAGCTGTGAAGTAAAGTGATTTTTAGATTTTACTATTTCATACTTAATTTTTGATTTAAAAAAAAAAAAAAAATTTGTGAAGATATCTAACTAAATATTAAGTGAAAATATTTATTAACAACTAGTTAAATAACTGTTTAATTGATTTCCTTTACAACAGTGAATTCTTTACATTGAAGTAAATATGTAATTTTCAAAACTCACTTGCTATTGGTTTTACAGCATACCGAAACACTGGACTTTTATAATAATTTAACTCTGTACATATCGCTTGTAGGAGTTAATTTTATATTTCTGTTTATTATTTTTTCTCCAAAATTTGTTTAAAAAAGTCTGTTTTGGTATAAATTGACCTGAGCAACTAAACCTTTTGACTATGTAGACTAATTGACAGTCTGTTCATATTTTGTGGCATTTTACTTTTATTTATAGCTGTGTTTGTCCTATTAGTATTTTATGTTGTTAAACTGGTTTGATACACTCTAAATATATTAATCAAACCTCTGAAAGAAGTTTATTCACTGCAACCGATAAATTAATATATGGATCTCATCTTTATACATTAGATCCATTTACTGATTTAAGTTTTTTTCCTCTTCCACATGTATTTTACTATGAGAATGATTCTCTTGATAATGAAAAAAATAAATAATGCAAAAAATTTTTACATGTTTTAGTAGCAGATTGTTTATACAGGATATCCCATTTAAAATGCAGCCCACCGATCACCCTTAACATAACATTTGAATCAACTGCTCAGCTCCCCTACGTTTTACTGGAATGGACTCATCCAACAAGTGAAAATCACATTGGCACAATAGATTGCTACCAATAGCTGTACCAAAGTGATCATAATGCTCAGTGCATTGTTAGAGAGAAGATTGTGTTTTCGTAAGACATATGATTTTATTCTTGAGCGGTACTTTAGCAAGCAATCAACTGTTGCAGTGTAAGAATCTTTTTTTTCCGTAAGTACCGGCATAAACTGGCAATTAACAATACATCAATTTTGAGGTTAGCAACTAAATTTAGAGAGATAGGTTCTGTTAATAAGAAGGAACAGAAAAGATCAATAATAATGTTGAATGACACGGTTGCTGAAATCAAAGGCCAATTGTTCATTGACTTCTTGATCCACACAAAGAAAAACAGCAAGAATATTGACACTAGTTTTGTAGATTCATACATGAGGTTATTCATGTTACGGACTCTATTTTTTTTCACGGAAGAGGCATGGTTTCATCTGGACGGCTATGTGAACAGCCATAACAGTCAGATTTAGAGTGCTTAAAACTCCACTGTGTGTCATGAAAAACAATTGCACTCTCAGAAGATGGGCATATTATGTAGGATATTATGAAAAAAAACTATTGTTTTTTTTCTTTGAGTACACCATTACTGCAGAACAATATCAGAATATTTTATTGCAATTCATTGCACTTTGGAATCGGGAGATCGATACTGTCAGTTCCAACATGATGGTGCAATATCACATGTAGAAGTACATTCAACTTCTGATTTTGTTAATAAATTCTTTGGCGATTGCATTATTGGTTGTAGTTTATGGCCACCAAGATCTCCAGATTTGATTGGGCCAAAATTTTCTTTGGTTAGACAACAGCAATAAACCACACTTGAATAAACTGAAGGTCAATATCGAACAAGCTATTTTAAATATCAATCTATGAACTCTGAAAACAGTTGGATCAAACACAGTGAAAAGGGTGAAATACATGTAAAAGGTTGTAATACATATAATGTGGTAAAAGGTTTGTATACATGAAGATGGCGGCCACTTCCAGCATTTATTATAGAATTTAAGGCATTGGAAAGTTTGGAAATAAAATATTTAATTCAAAAACTTACAAATGCCTGTTTTATTTAAATATATCTATTGACATAGGTGGGTTGCGTTTTTATATAGGACCCCCTTTACTAACAATGACTACTGCTGTTTTAACTTAATGTTTGCTCTGTGGTTCTTTGCCTAATATGAATAGAAATAAGATGATTCACATGACTAAAAGTTTTTGTTGTATACTTTCTAACATTACTTGCTGATTATGAGAGAACATTGTTGTAAAGTATATTTATCATATGTGTACCAAGTTCTAATTTTTAATAAAGATTTGGATCATTTGAAATAGATTTTCAGTGTATTAAATGAATACACGAGAAAATCTTTGTTCATAATTTTCATTTTAAATGATTTTGATGATGATGGTATATTTTAACTTGTTCTAGGGATATGATAACTCTGAGTCATTCATAATTACACAAGATCCGATGGAAAATACTTTCGCTGATTTTTGGAGAATGGTCTCTGAACAAAGTATAGTCGTTCTTGTCATGCTTTCTGATGTAAGTTATAATGCAAAAATCAATTTTTGCAAACAGGAAAAAATGCTTGTGTTTATTGATATTATAATTCTTTAATTGTTTTATTTTACACAGCAATGTGTAAAACATTATTGTAAGAATAATATAATTGACGAATGGATTATGTCGTACGTAAAAATTTTTAACTTGTTGATTCAGTGGAATTTACTTTCAAACAGCAGGGTAAATTTCTTACTGAAAAATTTGTGAGTGAATGATATTAAAACTAATGTTCGGTAAAAGAATGAATGAATGAATGAATTCTGCTTGATGTACATTACCAGAGTTCTGATGAGGTTTTGTAATTTTCTTATCTAACCAGCTTTTATTATTTCTGTAATATCTCCGGGTAATGATAACGTGAAGATGTTTTTCGCCTTCCAAAAACAAAACAAAAAAAAATTCTGTAATATCTATGCTTTAGTAAAAACAGTTATTATATTGTTAAACATACAAATTAATGAAAACATTACATGTTTTTAAAAATGTAAATATTTAGACAATAAAAAGGTGCTTTAGCATTTTATTAAAAATATTATTTGAAACCGAATTAAAAACTGTTATTGAAGTTTAATTTAATTGAGAAAGTAATTTATATTTGTAAAAAGTACAAGCTGTAGGTTGTGCTTCTTTTTACACATAAACGAAATTTTTGAAGATAAAAAAAATATAATAAAGATGATTATCATTACTTATTTGGGAACTGCAAAATGATGTACTGGACTATGCTTTAACAGGTAAATTTATTATTTCTTAATATTGGTATCGTGGTAACACGAGTCCCTCAATATAACTAAACACTTACATTATTACAGTCAATCTTAACAGTGCATACATTAATTTTCATATAGTACATACTTTTTACATATATAAATTTGGTATTGGCCAATCCATAGATATTAATACTAAATAAAACATAGTCTAACACTGATAATAAAATTCACTTTTTCTTTAGAATAGTTTTTGATCGTTAAGTTTTATGGAAAACTACAGCTGTATTTTTTGTTTTCAAGAATATGTGGCTCTCTGCATTTTTAAAAACAAAGATGGAAGCGCCTTCCTTGGTAAAAAATTCCGGAGGTAAACTAGTCCCCTGTTCAGAACTCCGGGTGGGCACTACTAAGGAAGGGGCCACCAGAAAATTAAAAAATAACATTCAAGTCAGAGCGTGGAATGTTAGAAGTCTAATAAAGGTTGGTAGGATAGAAAATTTAAAGAGGGAAATGGATAGGATAAATGTAGATGTAATAGGAAATAGTGAGTTTTGATGGGAAGAAGAAAACGACTTTTGGTCAGGTGATTTAAGAATAATTAACTCAGCAGCAAATAAAGGACAAGCAGGAGTAGGTTTTGTAATGAACAAGAAGATAGGGATGTGAGTAGAGTATTTCAAACAGCTTAGC